>JAOXYA010064369.1:0-11781 GCA_028565675.1 Sorex palustris | reverse complement strand
AGGAATCGAACTCGGGTCGGCCATGTTGGCTGCGTGCAAGGCAAACGCCCTACCGCTGTGCTATCGCAGCCAAAAATAAAATTAATTAATTTTAAAAAAAGAAAGAAATGTGGGGGCTGGAGCCATAGTATAGCAGTTAGGGTGTTTGCCTTGCACGCAGCCAACCCAAGTTCAATCCCCAGCATCCCATATGGCCCCCTGAGAAACGTCAGAGGTAATTCCTGAGTGCAGAGCTAGGAGTAACCCCTGAGCATCGCTGGATGTGACTCAAAAGAGCAAAAACAAAAACAAAATCCACTTGCGTTTACTCATTGAATATTCCTGGAGTCTAGCCTTGGAGGGGGACTAGAACCTGCATCTCAGGCCCGGAGGCTCGGCAACTTTGCCACGTTTGATACGCAGAGCAGCGGGGCTCAAAACTGGTCGGTTCTTTCCTCGGAACTGTGGAGAAACTGTGACCACAGGACAGCTCCTAACCCTTCCCTTTCACGACTCATGTCCCTGTATGTACAAGTCACCAGAGCCCCGGATTTTTTTCCTGGATCTTAACCTGGGTGTCTCCGTGTAGATGCCCTCAAAAAAAAAAAGTCTAGGCTGTCCTCTTGGGTACAGCGTTTACTTTAGAGTGACTCCCCCCACAGTGGCCTGACCCCCGGGGGGGTGGGGGGCCGCTGCCAAGAATCATGCAAAAATGTGGTTCCAAACATCCCTCCCTCATTGGTGTGGGATCTGGCAGCTGTTAAGGTTTGCTGGAGGCCCTGAGTCGCTGTGCTGCCGTGGATGAACACACAGGTCTCTGTTTGGAAATTCCCAAGTATTCCCAATCTCAGCCTCCTGCCAGTTTAAGGCACCTTGCGGAGCTCAACCTTCAAGTGAGCGTGCAGGATTGGTCCTCACGCTGCCACTTGTAATGTTTTGTGAGAGTCTTTGAGATTAACTTTTTGGTTTTAAAAAATAAAAAGTCCATCCAAGGGGCTGGAGAGCTAGAACAGCAGGCAGGTCGCTTGCTTTGCACTCAGCTGACCTGGGTTTGATCCCTGGCACCCCATATGGTCCCCAGGGCCCCACCAGGAGCAATTTCAGAAGTAAGCAGAGTCAGAAGTAAGCCCTGAGCACCGCCGGATGTGGCTGCATGCCTCCCAAGTTAAAAAAAAAAAAGGAAAAAAGAAAAGTCCCTGCAAAGGGGATTGAAGGACGTGAACCTACTGCCCGGGAGGATCAGTTCTCTCACCCTGCCACCTGTGCATGGGCTCAGTGGCCTTCTGAGTCAAGGAGGACGTTTCTGGATACCTGCTGGGGTGTGCCGGGCTGCAGGGGCAGGTGCGGTCCTGAGGTGCAGTGCTGAGATCAGCAGGAGAGGAACAAAGCCCAGCCTGGCTGCAGAGCACAGAGCTCAGGGCTAGTCCTGACCGTGCGCAGGGGACCACTTGAGACCAGGGCCAAACCCCAGGGCCCCCACATGCTGAGCTCCATCTTCTGGCCCTCAGGCGGCACCTCCTGCCTCGCTGTTTTGCTGTTTTCCTGCCTGAATCACTGTCAGCACCATTATTACCGACATCACCGAGGCTGCGGAGGGAGACATTTGCTTTAATAATTTAGAGCAGAAAGGGCCGGAGGGACTGCATTGAGCATCTCATTACCCTCAGCCCAGAGTGGAGACGCCGTTTCCCAAACCTGAGTGGGGATAAAGCGGAGGCAGCACCGTCTGGAGGGGGCCAAGTGATCCGAGGCGCCCCACAAGGACGCCCGCCGAACTGGCGACGTCACAGGAGAAGGCTTCGGCCAGACACCCCCCAGAACAGAGCACGAGAGAGCGGGGAGATGTGAAGCCCGATATGCCAGGGACCTGCTTGGCAGGCCGGCTTCACAGAGCACTTGCCACCCCTGGCAGTGTGACCCGAGCACCACCAGGAGTGATTCCTGATGCAGAGCCAGGAGGAGCTGCTGAACATCGCTGGGTGTGACCCCCAAAAACCCAACAACCACGACGGAGCACAGAATGTCTAGCCTACTTGTCTGCAGGGTTGTAAGAGGCAGCATGGGGGTTTGACGCCAACAGCCTGGCCTCAGCACACACACTTGCTCGGTCAGGAAACGCTTTCCAGGGACAAAACGGTCAAAGGCTCCGTGGCCTCGGGAGCTGAGAGAGACGCCTTCGGGGAAGACAGGCCTCAGGAAGTGTGACTGACTGTGAAGCATAAAGCCGGACTCCTACGCGCCAGGGGGTGAAAAATGGCCAAGGCTGAGGCTCGGGCAAGCACGACCCACCCAGGGGCCCTGAAAAACGCTTGGCAGGGTCCTGGGTTATGTATGGGGCGTCCACTTGCCAGGCTTGGAGAGGGGACGGAGACCATGTCAGGAGAGTGGCCAGGTCCGTATCTGTCCCTCTGGTCAGGGACCTCTTCCCTGGACCCCGCTGTCCTGCTCCCTAAAGGGTCTTGACCGCTCCTGCAGCATCTGGCAGACAACCCCCAAGCCCAGCCCGAGAGGGAGAACTGAGGCTCCGAGAGGCGCCCCGACAGCCTCGAGTGCCGCAGCCCAGGGCAGCTGGGCCCTCTGGCTCTTCAGCACCATGGGAGCCGCGCTTCCCCCCAACAGGATAGAGACGGCCCAAACTGGGCTCAGGGGGAGGAGGAGGAAGTCCTTAGCCCGCATCTGTGTGGTGACATGGTGGCAAGGGCACAGCTCAAGCCCACGGGCACCTTCCTGCCCCATCCCTGTGTACACGCTGTGCCACAGCCTCTGCCCTTCATCCTTTCTGGGTGCTCACCCCGACTGCCCCTGGCCCCAGCCGCTGGCTGCCTGCGGGCTCTGGGGGCGGCCCGCAGGCGGCCGAGTACTGCCCGGGATGACCAGGCAGGAAGTGCCCTGCGAACATGCTGCTTCTCATGACAAGAGGGATTTTGCAGATGCTGCTAAGTTGGGAATCTGAAAATGAAAAGAAAATCCACCTGGATTTACTCGGTGAACCCAAGTTAATGACGAGGGAAGAGGCTAGTGGGGTGGGGGGTGGGGGGGCACAGGAGAAAAGACTCAGCTCCCGGGGGTGGAGGATGGGCAGGAGCAGCCAGCCCAGCCGGAAACCCGGGTCCAGCCTTGGACGCTGTGTCATCAAAGCTCACGTCCAAACTCCAGCCTGGGGCAGGAGCTAGTACTGCAGGGAAGGGGCGGGCAGAGTCGTGCGTGCCGCTAAGCCAGGCTCCACCCCTGCAATGCTCATGGGCCCCTGGAGGGCTCCACCAGGAGGGCTCCCTGAGCACCACCGAGCATGGCCCCCAAACCCCAAATAAAAGCAAACCTCCAATCTGCGGGGGCAGAGCTGGGTCATCCCAAGCTCCGTCTCTGAGACCGGCACCCAGTACCTGTGGAGTGGCTGCTGGTGAGACTGTCAGGGGCCAGAACACCCGCTCCTGGGTCCTCTCCCCATCTCAGGGGCACTGTTGCAGGGACACATCATCTTCCGGCTGACGTGCCCCAGACTCTGCCCCAGGCGGGCTGACAGGAGTCCTGGCCTGCGGGGTGCACAACCTCCCCCACTCATGGATTTTTTCTCTGCCTCTTTGAGGCGTCCTGGGCTCCCAGGAGGCGAGATCTCAGCTTGTCGCATCAAGGCAGGCCCCCGGCTGGTTTCTGTCCAGCTTGGCCACTCACAGAGCGGCCGTTTCCCCCCAGATCACAGGGCTGGTGAAACCTGCCGCTGGCATTCCTGGGGAAGTGACCGAGAGAGGCCACCCACAGAGCTGGCTGGGAGGGGAGCAGGCTGTGGTGCAGCTCCGTGCCCGGTGCCCTGCAAACGCCCAGGGAGGGCGGAAGGTCACTGTCCCAGGCCCTGGAGAGTGTCCATTACAGTGGCGTCTGCTCAGCCCAGCCAGCCAGAAGGGCCACGACGCAGATGGGACACGGGTCTGTGTAGCTGGCAGAGCCCTGAGATGGGGACCCAGGTCTGGCCTATGCCTGGTCTGGCCTACGGAGAGACTCGTAAGCAAACAGATACCAGAATCCACTTAGAAGCCCACAGGACACGGGCTCTGCTCACCTCTCCCAAAGAAGAAATCGAAGCTCAGAAACTGAAAACCTGGGCTGGAGCAACAGTACAGCGGGTAGGGCATTTGCCTTGCACGCGGCCGACCCGAGTTCAATCCTCGGCATCCCACAGGGTGCCCCAAGCACCACCAGGAGTAATTCCCAAGTGCAGAGCCGGGAGTAACCCTTGAGCACCACTGGGTGTGATCCAAAAAGAAAAAAAAAAAGTGAAAATCACCTTAGGTCCTCAACCTTGTGGCAGAACTGGGGGAGCCACTGCCCCCCACTCACCCCGTAAAGCAACCGTCCACTGACTGTGCACCCCCTCCCACTTCCCTGAACCCCCTCTCCCACCCACCATGGATCCAGCGAGCAGCCGCAGGAATCAGGTGGGCTGGAAGGGACGGGCCACCTGGGAACACTCCTCAGGGACACGGCAGAGACATCCCCTGACAAGCAAACCTGACGTGATTTCAGCCCCAAGGCAGGGGCAGCGAGGCAAGTGCCTCTCTCGCTTTGAAACTGCCGAGCTGAGCTCTCTTGCTTTGAAACTGCTCACCGCCTCCCAGTCAGGAGCGATAATATCTAAAAACACCCTCCCAGGCTTCTGCAGGAACTGAAATCCAGAGATCGTTCCCAGAACAAGGCTTCCGGGCAATAAAATAAGCAGGACCCTGAGACGCCCGGATGATCTATGCCTGAGAATCTAGAGAGAAGCACACGCTGAGCACGCCTTTCATAATACTCCCCAAATCAGCAGAAGTCTCCTGAATCCGAGTGTGCTAACTTCGAACGAGGCGGACATGAAAACTGAGATTGTTGGTCAACATGGCCCTTTGCTGTGGGGTCAGAAGAACCAGGGGTGACAGTAAAATTAACAATGCCTTGTGGTCTGGTCTAGTGACTGTCATTTCAAACCCCTGACCCTGTGTTTCAGTTTTGTAATAGCACAGCAGGTAGGGCATTTACCTTGCATGCGGCCAACCCGGGTTCAATTCCTCTGTCCCTGTCAGAAAGCCTGGGAAGTTACCGAGAGTATCACGCCTGCACAGCAGAGCCTGGCAAGCTCCCTGTGGCGTATCTGATATGCCAAGCACAGTAACAAGAAGTCTCACAATGGAGATGTTACTGGTGCCTGCTCGAGCAAATCGATGAAGAACAGGATTTGTTGTTCAGGAGGACAGTGCTACAGTGCTATATCTCCATGATGTACTAGGTGGGCAGAAACCTTAAGGTTATATCTGAACAAAGCACAAATTTTTGCAATGTATTTTTTTAATGGGAATTCATTATGTCCTGTAAATAAAATGACAAGGTGTCGTTTGCTTCAGGTACAGCTGGATCCAGGTGCTCGAACAATACAGTCCTGGTTTAGTCTCTTCCAGGTCACGCTTCTGCTGTTAGGAGTTGAGGTGAGCCCTGACCCACTATGCTGACAGCATCCCCGTGGCATGAGGATTCAATGAGCTAAACAACAGAAGGTCCCTGGGGCTGGAGTGATAGCACAGTGGGGAGGGAATTTGCCTTGCACGTGGCTGACCCGGGTTCGATTCCCAGCATCCCATATGGTCCCCTGAGCACCGTCAGTAGTAATTCCTGAGTACATGAGCCAAGAGTAATCCCTGTGCATTGCCAGGTATGTCCCAAAAAGAACAACAACAAAAAAACCAAATAAGGTCCTGCTTATTTCGTCACCCGGAAGACAGTGAGCACTGAGTGGGGCTGTTTTCACCGTCAGCCTCACGATCATCACCATCACCGTCACCACCGCTCTCTGCCTTAGCAACCATCACAGGTAAATCGCAGGCTAACGGACCAAGGTGACAACAGAGTGGGGAGAGGAGAGCAGGCAAGAATCCCAGCTTTAATCTCACCACCAGGAACAACCCCCAAGTAATATCCGAGGAGGGTCCCCTACGCACTAATGGGTACTGGGGGGGCTCGAGACAGACCACACACTTGAGGTCACTCTCCTCGCCTCTGATTGGCCAACTGAAGAGTTTTCACTTCTGGGAGACTTGACTGAAGGGCCAGCCCTATCGCTGCCTGCACAGAGGCCGCCCACTGCCCCGAGCGTTCTTATTGCTGATGTTCTTATCGCTTTGGGTGGTTTCACTGCCCTGAGCTTAGGTCCCATCCCTGCTGGATAGACACAAGATGCCCCATCTCAGAACTGGGGTGGGGGCAGTTACCCAGCAGGAGACCGGCCTGGGCTGCATCCCTGGCACCACCTGGTCCCTGAGCCCCGCCAGCTCTGAGCACAGAGCTACGAGTGATCCCTGAGCGCACAGGAGTGCAGCCCCCAGACAAACAAGCAAAATTCTAAACTCACAGGGCTGTTGTTCGGATTGGAGAAATATTTGCTGTGAAGTCCAGGACACGGCCGGCGGGAACCAGGGAACACTGCAGAGTTTGATTTATTTGTTGGGCTCCATGCGGCGGTGTGCAGGGCTTACTCTGGGCTCTGCGCTCTGGGACTGCTCCCGACAGTGCTCAGGGGACCCTGTATGGTGCTGGGGATGGAACCTGGGATAACTGCATGCATGGCAGTGCCCTCCCTGCTGTGTTCTCCCCGGCCCATTAGGGCAGGGCTTCGAGACTATTATTTACAAGGGGAAGAGGCCCCAGAGGGCAACCGCCTTTCACTTTTCTGCTTCCCTTGCGGTCCTAGGCAGGGAGCTAGGGTGTGAGACCCTCGCTCCACGGCTTACCCACTGCGACCTCAGCGGCGTCATTTCATCTCTCTGGGCCTCCGTTTCCTTTCCTGGACACAGGAATTAGAGAAGCGCGTGGACTGACCTCCGTGGTCAGCGGGGATTAATGATGTCGTGCCTGGCTCCTGGTATGTGCTCACCTAGTCCTGGCCGGATGGAGGCTTTCGCCTGCCCCATCCATCCGAGAATCTCCGCGTAAGGACAGAACCAGAACATACTGCCTCGCCTCTCTCTGCAATGCCAGTTCCAAGCTGGGCAGCCAGCAACAACCCCCCCCACCCCCGTCCACCCGGCCTGCCCTGACCCCGGCCACTCCCAGCTGCTGTTTCCAGCACCCGCCCGAGTCCCAGGACACGCTCCCGGGAGGGGGGGAGGGGGAAGTGAGCAAGCGGGTGGTGATCTTCCTGCGTCGTTCTGAATTTAATAGATCCGAGATGCAAAAATTAAGCTGTGACCTTTTCAGAATGTGCTTTCTCGGATGCAAACGCTGGCCCCGGCTGCAAGCAGACGTTTCTTGTGTCTGATTAGTAGATTTATGGTCGAACAATTCGAAATGCAGAGGAACAGAAATGGGCTCTGATTGCCCGGCACCCAACCCTCCTTCCTCTGTGGCAGTGAGAGCTTTGGGGCACAGATAGTGCTGAACTAGGGGGCCGGGTGATACTGTGGATCAAATTCAGGGTGTCCTTTCCAGAGTGACCCAGCAGCCTCGCACACCTGCAGACACACAAATGTCCCCTGAAGAACGGGTGCATTGGGGCCGGTACCACAGTACAGCAGGGTCGGAGTCTGCCTTGCACAAGACCAATGTGGGTTCGATCCCCGGCACCCCATATGGTCCCCCGAGCACTGCCAGCAGTAATTCCTGAGTGCAGAGCCAAGAGTAACCCCTGAGCAATACCAGATATGACTCAAAAGCAAATAAATTTAAAAATGCCTTAATTTATACTCCAGTTCCTTTTTACTTCTGCCATGGAACTGCAAAGTCGCGGGGGTGGGGTTGGGGACTGGGGGATGTTCCTGGGAGTGACAAAGAGACAGAGAGGAAGATGCAGGAGCCCTGAAGCAGAGACCCGAAAGACGAAAGGACCCCCACTCGTCACATCCATCATCCTTCGCCATCCTCCACGAGGGACCTCTGGGGAACACCAGAAGTCACTGACCATGCTCCCCACCTCCGCGGGACCTGTGGGCACTCAGATCTGACAGCTGATTCCCTCAAGATGCTGTGAACTGAGCATGGCCGTGCCACGCTGGGACGCGGTTCAATTCAAAACTGATTGATCAGGGGCTGGAGCGATAGCACAGTAGGTAGGGCATTTGCCTTGCACGCAGCTGACCCGGGTTCGAGTCCCAGCATCCCATATGGTCCCCTGAGCACCACCAGGCGTAATTTCTGAGTTCATGAGCCAGGAGTAGCTCCTGTGCATCGCCAGGTGTGACCCAAAAAGAAAAAAAAAATAACTGATCCATCAGGCCTGGCGCATCCCAGAGCATCTGGCCTGAGAAGTGGGGGAAGGGAGAGAACGGGGAGGAGGGCGAGGAGGCGGAGGGGGGCTGGGGGAGGCAGCAGTGCAGTGCTCAAGTCCTGGCCAGGCGCTAACTCGGAACCCAGCCTCCACCGTTGCCCATCCGCGTGACCCCGGAGTACCAGGAGGTGATTGCCCAGAGCTGCGGGAGTTGGGAAAGGGGTTGACCACATGCCCGGTCCCTAGGCAACCCAAAGGAGGCCAAGAAGTGCACGCATGGCCCATGTTGGCAGAAAATGCTTGATCTGAGAACTGCAGCCCTGGCCGGAGGCGGTCCTGAGGAGAGCGTCCGCTCCTTGTTTCAGGGGGACAGAACTGTCCACGGAGGAGGTTTCCCGGGAGAGCATGGGGTGTTGGGGTACCTCCTGGGAACCCAGAGGAACACGGAACTCTGTGTCCGAGTTGCCCAAAGATTTAAAACAAAGCAGGCTGGAGCAGCAGGACAGTGGGGAGGGCAACTGCCCTGCATGCGACTGACCCAGGTTCGATCCCCAGGGCACTGCCAGGGATGACCCCTGAGCACAGAGCCAGACACCCTCAAGCATCGCCCCAAGCACTGCCAGGTGTGGCGCCCCACCCCCCACAAAAAAACACTGTCTATCACTGTCATCCTGTTGTTCATCGATTTACTTGAATGGGCGCCATTAACGTTTCCATCCGTCCCAACCCTGAGATTTTAGCAACCTCTCCGTACTTGTCTTTCCCAATGCACTCCAGAATCTCCTGCCCCCGCGCTAGGCTGTCTTCACCAGGAACCCTTGGAGGGGGGCAGGTTGAGTTTCCTTCCCCCCCCACCCAAGCAGAACATCGGTAGCTGAAAACCTCCAGAACCCAAATGACGCCATGCTCAAGGTCACTCTCCACATGTTCGGACGAGCCTCTCGCATGAAGGAACCGGCAGGGGAACCCAGGTATGTGGAACCTGGGGCTGAGATTTCCAATCCTGCTCAGATTGGGACTGGGCCTCCTTCCCCCAGGTCCCCTATTTTCTAGTAGCTAGGCAGTCACACCCACAAACTTCCCCCAGCGCCATGTAATCTCATCAACAGCCAAGATCCAGAGACTATAAAACAAAGCTCCCAGAAGAGAGCAATGCAACATTTTCTTCCCGCATGGCAGAGCCTGGCAAGCTACCTGTGCCATATTCAATATGCCCAAAACAGTAACAATAACGGGTCTTGCCCTGACCCTGAAAGAGCCTCCAATACCCCCAAAACAAACAAACAAATAACAAAATTAAAACAGAACAAGAAGAGACATTGGCCATCTGAGCCGGCCACTGTGAGAGCTTGACAGGGAGGCTGGCTGGGGCACAGCCCACACCACTGTGGCCCCTCCACATGGCACAGCCCCCTCCAGCCTCAACCCTGCCCACCCTGTCTCCACCGGTGGTCAGCTCAGCCGTCACATCCCATGCCAGGGCAGACCCACCAGTGCTACTGACATTGCCGAGTGACAATGACAGAAAAAAGCACTCATCACACCCAGCGCCATGAGCAGCTGTCATGGAGTACCCGAATGACAGCAGGTGGTGGGAGCATACGGTATCAGGGGACATGGTACCCTGCCCCCACCCTATCCCCTGGACTCCGCGCCCATCTCTCGGCCACTGTGGGTGCTTTCCCTAACATGCGTTATGTGTGCACTCGAGGCCCAGCCACCCCAACGTGCCTGCCACCAGCTCCAGCCGGGCATAGGATGCAGGGCTGCCCTGGACTCCACGGGCATCAGGGCCCCGGGCACAGCAGCAGCTCCATACCTGCGTCCATGCTCAGCTTTTTTCCGGCCCTCGGAGAGCTCCCCAGAGACAAGGATTGGATGGCAGAGAGATGGGGTGAGGGGCATCATCACAGTCAGGGAGGAGAGCCGGCACCACGAGCACGGCTCTTGGCCAGGCATTCTGGGACTCAGCGAACACTCACGGAATGACCGGCAAGGGGGAGAGATGGGTGGACGGATGGATGGATGAATGGATGGATGGATGATGGGTTGGTAGATGGATGATGGGTGGATGAACAAGAAGATGGATGGATGGATGAATGGGTGGATGGAGAAGTCAATCAATGGATGGATGGATGGATGGATGGAATGGATGGATGATGGGTGGGTGGATGGGTGGGTGGATAATGGGTGTATGGACAAGAAGACAGACAGATACATGGGTGAAAGAATGGATAGGAGGTGGATGGACAAGTAGATGGATGAATGGATGGATAGATTAAAGGATGGATGGCTGAATGGATGGATAGACAGATGAGTGGAAGGATGGATGGGTGAATGAATGGTAGATAAATGGGTATATGGATGATGGATGGATGGATGGATGACAAAAGGGTGGATGGACAGTAAGGTAACAGATGGGGGAAGGATGGATGAGGTGGATAGACAAGTGGATAGATGAACAGCAGGATAGATGATGAATGGGTGATGGATGGATGATTGCATGGAAAAGAAGATGGATGGATGGGTGGGTGGATGAGGATGGATGGGCGGATAAGAAGATCATTGCCCTAAGGAGCAAAAAATAAAATAACTTACCACCAGAGGAAATCGTGAAAGATCTTCTTACGAACATGAGTGTGAATCTTTTGTCTACCTTTCCCTTGCTGTGTGACCTTGGGAAAACTGCACTACATCTCTGAACCTCAATTCACTCATCCATAACACTGAATAGTCATGATTCTACACCCTATGGCTCCTGTAACGAGCCTCTGGTTTACTGTATGTACAAAGCTCTTGGCACAGTGCCTGGCACAAAATAAGCAGTTGATACACAGCATCTATTAATAATATTATTAGTATTATCATCATCATTATCCCAAGTGCTGGCCCAATTAAAAGTCAAGTACAAACTGCATTCCCCTATTACATCACAAAAAATTCAAACAAGCAAGAGCTGGTTCAAACGCAAACACCAGCAGCTAATTGGTCAAAAGGGAGAGATTAAGTTCAGGGAAATGAGGTTTTCCTTGTTCTGATAAAATTAAACCCAACACAGAAAACAGGTTAATTTCAGTGGGGGGTGGAGAGGAAGCAACAGTGTCACCACAGGGCCCCTCAGTGTGGGCTCAGGGGGCGTCCCGGGCAGCCTGCATCCAGAAGGGTTTTCATGTCCTGCCCACCAGGCTTCCTAGCCCCTCCCCGGCTCGCCATCAGTGCTTCCACTGTTGACGGCGCGACAGGCAGAGGGGCTGAAGTACCCACCCAGCTACCTGCTACTCAATCTCACCAGGGAGGCTGTGGAAGGAGCCTTTGCTGGGGGAACATGTGATTCGGGGAACTGGGTCTCTGGTTCCCACTGACACCCTAGAAAAGGTGCCCCGGGCAGAGCCAGCTGAGCAGACGGAGATCAGGGAAATGCCCAGAAGTCGTGCCTGCTGCAGCGGTCACCCCCCAGAGATGAGAAGAATCCACGAGGGTCTGACCCCTGGTTACTACACTGTAGCATAACACTGTCCTGTCCTTCCTGCATAACCTCAGGAGTAGTTGATTGTTTACTGGACTGAGGAAAAGAG
>JAOXYA010064361.1:0-11781 GCA_028565675.1 Sorex palustris | reverse complement strand
AGAGGGAAGATGAAACTAGTGGAAGGATTGGTGATGGAACACAGTATGTCTAAAATACAACTATGAATCACTTTTTAAATCATGGTGCTTTTGTAAAAGAAAATTTGGGAAAATATTATTTCCAGAGTGATCACTTCTTAATATCATTATCATAGTGGCCCCTTCTTTGATCTAATCTCCTTCCCTCATTGTGCCTAGCTTTCTCCTAAGGAGTAGTCTTCCTGGCCTTTGTATCTACTGTTAGTGAGTATTATTCTACTACTATGTTTTTTTGTATCTAGCAAATGAGTGGTGAATGGGTGGGTGTCTGCAAACTTTATTATGAGTAGCAAAGAAACCTACTAGTCCTCTTAGTAGAATTTCCAATTTTGGAAAGGTCAGAATCTGAACTTCTTTGTCTAATTGGAAAATTGGATCATTTAAATTTCTGTTCCTATTGTGTTATCTTGTATAAATAAGATACCTATAATACTAGTTGACTCTTGAGATAAGTGTCGGTCATTAATGTAACTTTTTAGTCATAGAAAAATAATTCATTAATTTCCCATGGATAAAAACTCCCCTTTCGATCTTTTTTTTCTGCTTCCCTTTGTAGCTCTGTTGTGATGACAAGTGGCACTTGCACACTTGGTTGTGTTGGAAGCCTAGAGTATAACACTGAGAGCTGTGCTTGCACAAGTGCTCAGCTTGGGTTATATTATTGGCTGTGAAGTTGCACATTTTTGTTGTGGCATTCACCAACCCTAGCTGTGACTCCCTGAGACGTCCTAAAGAACAGAACCACAGGAACCATGCTGCATATATGTTGACAGCTTCAGGGATCCAGTTCATAGCTTCATGCTTACAACACAAGCATCTTTGCCACTGACCCATCTCTATTCTGTTCAATATTAGCCAGAAACTGGAAACCCACTGGCTATCATTGGTTAGTTATCAAACTCTTTGCCAACTTGGTTTGAGATTCTGAACGAGAAAGGTCTTTACACCCTACAACCAGAATTTAGTTTTTGTTCTTTTTTAAAAAATTATTGATACAGTTACAAAGCATTAATGATTGAGTTTCAGCCACACAATGATCAAACACCCATCCCTTCATCAGTGTAACTTTCTCACCACCCCTAGCCACCCCACACCCTGCTTCTATGGCAGGCAGTTTGCTTCTTACTCTCTACTTTGGAGCATTTTGACTTGCAATACAGCTACTGAGAGGCCTTCATGTTCGGTCCTTTGAGTGCTTCAGGAAACATATCCCATGCCAAGCAATCCCTCCAACCATCACTGATTTAGTGGCCCCTTCTCTTTACCAACTGCCTTCTCTCCCAGAATATGAGGCAGGCTTCCAACCATGGACCAAAACTCCTGGCCCTTGTCTCTACTGTCCTTGGATGTTAGTCTCATATTATGTTATTTTTATATTCTACAAATGGGCTGGAGTGATAGCACAGTGGTAGGGCATTTGCCTTGCACACAGCCAACATGGCCAACCCAAGTTTGATTCCTCCGCCCCTCTTGGAGAGCCTGGCAAGCTACCGAGAGTATCTCGCCTGCACGGCAGAGCCTGGAAAGCTACCCGTGATGTATTCTATATGCCAAACACAGTAACAACGAAGTCTCCAATGGAGACGTTACTGGGCCCGCTCGAGCAAATTGATGAACAACGGGAGGACAGTGACAGTGACCCCAACATCCAGATTTGCTGGATGTTGAAAAGGAAATAGTAGACAATTTGTTTTCTACTGCTGGATATGAATAACATATGATATCTCATGGCTGCAGTAGTGGCCGTGCAATTTTGAAATTCCAAAATTTTAACACTTAAATCTGGAGGGATTTCTGCCAAAACCTGCTGAGTTCTGAGATTTGTTTCTATGTCTCTGAGATTATGGCCATTAAGCTGCTTGATCAGGAGCCAGAGAGGCCGTTTGTGGGCGGTGACTCGGGGTCTTATTGAGACGGGGAGGAAAGGGCCAGCTCCACCCCCATCCCGTGAGGCCCCACGTGTCTCATCACTGTGGGCCCAAACCTGACTGTCCTATGGCCTTTGGCAGATGGCAGCCACCGAGCAGCCAAGGGGGAGCAGGTGGAGGGACAGCACCCTTTCCCCCCCTGGGGTGGCCTGGCAACAGTAACCTGCTGTGGGTCCAGACACATTTCTGCCAAAAGCCACTGGGTTCCGAGATTTGTTTCTAAGTCTCTGGGATCATGGCTGTTAAGCAGCTTGATCAGGAGCCAGAGAGGCTGTTCGTGGGTGGTGACTCAGGCTCTCATTGGGGTGGGAGGAAAGGGTTGGCTCCATCCCCATCCTGCGAGGCCCCACGTGTCTTGTCAGGCTCAAACCTGACTGGCCAGTGGCTTCCCAAGATGACAGCCACTGGACTGCCAGAGAGAAAAGGCCAAGGCACAAAACCTATTCCCACCTGGGTTGGTCCAGCGCCAATATCCTACTGCAGGGACTGGGCGCATTTCTGCCAAAAGCCGTTGGGTTTCAAGATTTGTTTCTGAGTCTCTGGGATCATGGTTGTTAAGCAGTACAATCAGGAACCAGAGAGGCCATGCCTCCAATTATATAGCTGAGTTGGAGGTGGTTTGTGGGTATGTCTCCCACATACCTAACTTGTGGCCATTTACTTTCTTGGTAAACTTTGCCCCAAGTTTTTGGGGTCTGGCCAAAGGCACAGCAGCAATTTTGGGGTATCTGGAAGTTTGAAGGTGCCATCAGGCTGCTGATGCACTCGCCTCACAGGTACAGATTGACCTGCTGGCGGCACCATATCCCCTATCCCTATTTTTTTTTTTTATGGGAAAATTTGTTAAAGACTCCCTCTGCATAGGGGGAGGGGATTATTATTAGCATTCCCTTCTTCATCCTTAATTTAGAGATATTTTATGTGTTCATTTAGTAAATTGGGTGGCAAGGATATGAGGGAGGCTTTAGCTGGGAGGCTCTTGTGACAACGGAAACAGGTCATTTAAACCTAAGTGAAGACTGGGAAAAAAAGTGTTAAGAAGTGACTGACTTTGAAGGTTATTGAAAGCTAACCCAACATTGACCCTGAGGCATGGGCTATGTGATATGGAGAAGAGGAGAAAGATAGCTCTGAGGTTTTGGGCTACTGGAAATATAGAGCTTCCACGCAATGACATGGGGAACACGAGACACAAGCATGGGAGAAATTTAGCAGTTCAGATTTAAATATATTAAGATTAATATGTTGGTTAGTTGCCTCCCGGTGGAGATGTCAAATAGGCAGTTGAAAATATAAGCTTAGAAATTAGGCAAGCACCCTAGGTTGTCCTTAGAAATGGATTGTCATTGCAGATAGATGGCAAATGGTTCAAGTCACATGGACTGATGAAACCCTATTGCCTTGTTCTCCAGGGGTCAGAGAAAAAGTCTAGGTTGAAGTAGAGAGATACATGTTTGATGTTAGGTGGGGTTATATGAGGATCCAGACATTTAAGAGTGAGTTGGGGCTGCCAGAGAGGAAGAAGGGAAGCCAGGAGGCTGAGCTGGAACTAACAGAGGAAAGCCTCTATTAAAGGAGAGAAGAAATAATTAAGTGCTGTAACTGATCACAGATGATGTGGGCTGAGAACTCGGCATGGGGTTTAACAACTTGGTTGTCTCTGATAACCTTAACATGAGAAGCTGTATTTCATGAGGGTTTTTCAGCAAAACCCTGATTTAATAAAGTTCTGAGAGAATAGGAAGAAAATAATTGAAAAGGGGCAGAATAGACAACCCTTGTGGTGGAGCACATGCCTTGCAAGTGTGAGACCTGCAATCTCCCCACCTCCTCCTCTCCCCGTCTCCCCCTTACTCCCCCTCCCCCCAACACTGTAGCACTGTCCTCCCATTGTTCATTGATTTGCTCCAGCGACATGAGTTAAATATCCATTGTGAGACTTGTTGTTACTGCTTTTGGCATATCGAATATGCCACGGGGAGCTTGTCAGGCTCTGCTGTGCGGGCGGCATACTCTCGGTAGCTTGCCGGGCTCTCTGAGAGGGACAGAGGAATCAAACCCAGGTCGGCTGTGTGCAAGGCAAAAGCCCTACCCGCTTTGCTATCACTCCAGTCCACACGCACATTAAAAATCCTTTTAAGGTTTATTGCAAGGAGTTAGAGAATTGGAGTTGAAATTGGCAGGGGGATGTGAAGTCAAAATGCTCTCTTTTTAAAGTGAGAGAATATTTTGTCAGCAATACGTCTTTAAGATGAGACATATTTGAATCAGAAAGAAAAAAAAGAAGAAGGAGGCATGAAACCAGGTCTCTAAATTTACAAGAGGCTTAAGAGAGGGTGCACCCCAAATAAAGGGTGTTTGGAGGATCCTCCCAGGATGGGAGATGCATGTTGAAAGTAGACTGTGGACCGAACATGATTGCCACTCAGTGCCTCTTCTGCAGACCACAACACCCAAAAGGAGAGAGAGAACAAAAGGGAATGCCCTGCCACAGAGACAGGGTGGGATGGTGGGGGATAGGGGTTGGAGGGATACTGGGATCCATGGCGATAGAAAATGGGCACTGGTGGAGGGATGGGTATTTGATCATTGTATAATCAAAACCCCAGCACAAAAATTTGTAAGTCTACAACTGTACCTCATGGTGTTTCACTAATAAAAATTAATTAAAAAATCCTGGTTACCTGACCAAATAAAATATCCTCTGCATGCAAGAGCATATAGACAAGCAACGTGTAACCCAGGTAATAATTAAAACACATTTTAGAGTAGATTCACTATCTCTGGTCACAAATGGAATTATCCATGTTCTCATGCCAAAAAAGTTATGGAAGTTATCCCAGTTTTCAGTATCAGAGGCATAGAGAATTAGAAATCAAGTAATTGGTTTCCAATATGTATTGACCATTGTGGGTGTGTATAGGGATAATTGCATCCCCCAGCAAGATTAAACAGATTATTAAATATAGTTTTTAAAATCAACATCTTTTAAAATAATTGCAGGCTGGAGTGATAGCACAGTGAGTAGGACATTTGCCTTGCATGCAGCCAACATGGCCAACCCAAGTTTGATTCCACTGCCCCTCTTGGAGAGCCCAGCAAGCTACTGAGAGTATCTCGGCCTCACGGCAAAGCCTGGCAAACTACCCGTGACGTAGTCGATATGCCAAATACAGTAACAACAAGTCTCATGATGGGGACATTACTGGGTCCGCTCGAGCATATCAATGAACAATGGGAGGACAGTGACAGTGATACGGTGATAAAATAGTTGTAGAGGTTAAAGTGATATCTCAATGAGCTGTACAACATGTTCTTCATGCATAAGACCCAGGTTCAGTTCCAGGCACTATGTGGGTCCCTGAGCACCAGCAGGAACATATGCTCTAAGATAGAGGTAGCTCCTGAGCAGTGTTGGGTATTCCTTCGCCCCCTCCCCGCTTGCCCCCCACCAAACAAAATACAAACAGGAAAAAACAAACAAACAAGATAAAATAGTTCTAAAGGATTGCTCTCCAAAACTCCTGGCTGCTAGACCCTAAGTCAAAGAATTGCCAAGAAGTCTACTTTAGGGGAAAAAGAGAGAAGACAATGAGCCGCAGAAGGCAAATTTTGATTGGTTTGTCATTGTATACAAGTTTGATTCTAATAATAACATCTGTAAAATGCTTGAAAACTCCTACTAGAGCATATATGAAAAAAAGAAAGGTACAAAAGTCATTGCTCATCCTGTTAAACTCACCCTCATGGGCCTGGACCACTTTACATTGTAGTCACACTGCCCTTTGGGATGATTAAACTTCTACTAGACACCAAACACTGTGCTGCACATTCCCTTAATTTGTTTTCAATCAGAATCTTTTTATTTGAGACAGCATGTATAGATCATAATAGTATTAATAGTTATAGTCATATTCTAGGATGTTAATCTACTGCACCATACCCACCATCAGAATGCCACTGTTCCTTCACCACTGTCCCTAAGCCAACCTCTCCCATTTCTGTTGACCATATTTCAGGATTTATTCTTATTGGTCATAGTCTAGACCTTGGCTTTGTGTCTCTATATACCACATATAAATGAGATTATCTGGTACTTTTTGACTCACTTTGCTTAGCAAGATGCCTCCAGTTCCATTCAAAAAGTATCAAAATGAAAGACGTTATCTTTTCTTTTTTTAAATTTTTTAATTTTATAAAGTGCACAATATTTGATTACATTTAATATTCAAATACCAAGCTCATCACTGTTACAGCTTTCCACCACCATATTTTGAGTGTTGTTATTCTGAACCCCAATCCTTGCCCCAAAGCAGAACTGAAATAATATATTTTGTATTGTTTGTTATGAAAAACCACTGAAAATGCTCCAAAAAAATTTCCTTAGAGGAATGAGGGTGAAGATTGTTGTGTTTCACTGAGAGGCCATTAAACCATTCTATAAGAGATCACTAACATGTTAAAGATTGAGCCTTGTGTGCTTTTATATATACATATATATGAAAAATATATATATACACATACACACACATATGTAAAAACAATTTTGCTCAAGCGGGCCCAGTAATGTCTCCATCGTGAGAGTTATTGTTACTGTGTTTGGCATATTGAATACATCACGGATAGTTTGCCAGGCTTTACTGTGCGGGCAAGACACTTTTTGCCATGCGGGCAAGATACTAGCTTCCCGGGCTCTCTGAGAGGGGCGGAGGAATCAAACCTGGCTCGACTGGGCGGCTGCACGCAAGGCAAATGCTGTGCTCTCTCTCCAGCCCCATAGAAAAATATTTCCCTCTAAGATTGGTTGCCTGCTACTTTGAACCCCATCAAATGTGGCATGGTGCTCTTGGCATATGTATAGGGTGTGTCCTATGAAGTATTGCAGCCACACAGTTCAGGATAAGTTCACTTGTGGGTGAGGCTCCACCTGAACTTGGGGCGGGAGGGGTCTTACCCACCTCCCTTTGTGGCACCTTGATTTTATCTTTTCTTATAGGATGGTGACATTTTACACTACAATTTCTTTATTGCCTCATCTATTGTTGTGCATGTGGGTTGTTTTCAGATCTTGGTTATTACGGCTAATAATGAACACAGGTATTCATATATCTTTATAAATTAATGTTTTATATTCTTGTGATTAATGCTCAGGGATAAAATCTCCAGATCATATAAAAGCTTTATTGATAATTTTTCAGTAAATCTCTGTCCTGTTTTTCTTAGAGACTGAAGCAGATTATAGTTCCAGCAACAGTGGGTGAGGGCTCATTTTTCAACTACATACCCTCCAGACATTACTCTAATTAGACAGACACTTTATGTTTTTCTCAAAACCATCTTTGAATTCCCTATCTCCACTTCTTCAGCTGTTTTAAGAGATTCCACTCAGTTAATATTAATACATTTCTCCAACATTGCTATATTTTATTAAACCCTTTAGAACATCTATAAAACACAGAGGAACAGCCAGCAAGAGTGAAAGTCCGTGATGCTAGTAAAATCACTAGAAATTAACTATGTATCTCATCCCAACACTCACCAGTTTATCACCAGATTTCTGATCAGTACCATCACCTGCATTTTTGAAGTTCTGTGTCCAAAAGTCAATAGTAGAATGGAAAGAAGAAATGTGGAGCACCAGGTACTGCTAGCATACTCTGAAGAACTTCAGAGACATGCTGCTATGAACTTCAGCTTAAGTAGCAGGGGAATCAGGTCTTTGGAAACACTAGTTTTCCAGAACCCATTATGAAGAGAAAAACTCACTCAGTTGCTAGATACTGGATGAAGTGACTATCAGACATAGTATGGGAAGTGAAGCTCTCTCCCCCATGGCATCAGTATCAAACCTATGCAACTACTGGAACTTCCATATATAAACCTGCCATGTACTTCAGTCTCATGGGGTGAGAACAGGCATAGCCTGGAATATTAGGAATCCTCCCCACTCATTGGAAATCCAGGTTGGACAGTCTCCACTGTAATCAATCAGTTTAAAATAATCAATATCTGGTAGCAGTTACCCACTCCTAGGCCTAGAGGAAGGATTTGGTACAACAGTCATCAAGCTCAGAGAGTCAATAGCTTTTGCCAAAAAGGAGATTCAGTTGAGGGATTTCAAATGCAGGCTGATATTCCCTTCTCAGGGCAATAAATAAAGGGCCCTCCTATCTGAGCCTACCCTCCCCCCAGTACAGATTGATGCCTCTATTCCTTTCTCCCAGATCCTGAAAAGCAATGTAGCTCCAAATCAAGAATCAAAGCCTACTACTGGAAAACAAGCCAAATGCTAAGAAAGGTCAAATGTTAAATCTGGCACTGTAGCACTGTAGCGGTGTCCTCCCATTGTTCATTGATTTGCTCGAGCAGGCACCAGTAACATCTCACAACAAATTGTGAGACTTGTTGTTACTGTCTTTGACATATTGAATACATCACAGTAGCTTGCCAGGCTTTGCCATGCGGGCGAGATACTTTTCAGTAGCTTGCTGGGCTCTCCTAGAGGAGCGGAGAAATTGAACTCAGGTCGGCTATGTTGGCTGCGTTCAAGGCATACGCTTTACCCGCTGTGCTATTGCTCCAGCCCAAAGACTTAGATGTATAGAAGAAAAACATAGGTGATAAAATATAAGACCTCAACATTCAGACTGTCAACTCGAATGGCATGGAAGTCAAGCAATAACAAATGGAAGTGCATCAAATTTTAAAACATTTGCACAATCCACAACAAGGGAGCAAGCCACCTAAAATGGACAAACAGATGAATAGGCTTTTTCCAAAGAGAGGTGTCTCATGACACATTAAAGAATGTTCACCATTACTTATCAGGGAAATGCAAACCAAACCACACTACAGCATCACCTCATGTTATTGAGAATGTCCTTTATCAAAAAGATTGGAGAAGCCAAATCGATAGTGCAGGATTAGGCACTTGCTTTGCTTATGACTATTCCCAGTACATCGCCCCAGCACCACAAACAGTCCCCTGAGCACCCTCAGTACACTCAGAACCAAGTAATCCCAAACACCACTGGTTGTGACCAAAAAACAAATAAAATATTGGAAACAGAAAATGTAGTGAGATTGGAGATGCAGGAACTCTAAATCTCTGCTGATAGGAATGAAATTTGGTAGTGTCTATGGAATAGGTATGGATGTTGCTTTTTAAAGGAAATAGAAAGGAGAAGGGAGTAATAGGACAGTGGCTAGGGCACGTGCATTGCACACAGCCAACCTGGGTTAAATCCCAAACACCCCATATGATCTCCCGAACCCATCATGAGTGATCCCTCAGCACAGAGTCAGGAGTAACCTTGGGTATTGCCAAGTGTGGCCCAAAAACAAAACAGCAAAAGAAATGGAAGGGCCCGGAATGTGGCGTAGGTGGTAGAACACATGCTTTGCAGTGAGTGTGATTTCCAGTACTGCATGAACTATAAGCACCACAAAGAGTGACCCCCACAATAAAAATTAAAATGGAAATTTCAAATGATCCAACAGTACCAGTCCTATGCTATTTATCTGAAAGATATGAAAACCCTAATTCAGAAAGAATATTCACATTCCTGAATTCATAGCAGCTTTATTTACAATAGCCAAAAAACATGGTATCTGCGCAAGAGAGAGTATAGTGGGGAGGTCGCTTGCATTGCACGTGGCCAACCCTGATTCAATTCCTGAGATCTCATCTGGTTTCCTGAGGACTGCCAGGAGTGAGTCCTGAGCACAGAGCCAGGAGCTGTCCCTGAGCATCACCTGGTAAGCCCCAAATGTGCACCAGTGCCCCCCCCCCCGGAAAAAAGAAATCCATGGAATCAGTCTAAATGCCCCTTGACAGAGGCCTCAACCAAGAACCTGTGGTACATATTCTACTGTGCCATTATGAAAGTTGAAATCATGCCTTTAAAATGGGTCGTCAAGTTCTGAACAAAGCAGAACTTGCGGTGATTATGATAAGTAAAAGAAGTAAGAAAGTAAGAGCTACCAAATGACTTGACTCATGGAAAATAAGTTATAAGAGCAGTTGACCCGGCAAGAAGCCACAAAACTAACCCCTGTACTCAGCAGTATGTCATTGAAAAAGTAAGAAATGTACTGCTCATATAAAGCTTGATACTCACCCAAAAAAAAATCTTTATTTAAAAAAAGGATCCAAAAAGACAGCGGACAGATGCATGAAAAGATGTTCTATATTATCTCACTTAATATTAGAGAAATGAAAGTCAAAAATAGTGAGAGCTGGGGATGTGGTTTTTGTAGCCAAGCACCTACTTTGAGCTCCAGTGAGATTTCACCTAACATTAGCCACAGTATCCAAGAAACAGTTGGTAAGAATATGAAGATTGAATTACTCCCTTGCACTGTTGGTGATATTATGTGTAGCCACTACAGAAAACAGTATGAAGATTTCCTTTAAAAAGTTAAACTACCATAGTACAGCAGGTATGGCGTTTACCTTGTCCGCACCCCAGGTTCAATCCCAGGCCTCCCATATGGCCCCCCAAGCACCGCCATCCTGGTGTAACTCCTGAGTGTAGAGCCAGGAGTAACCCATGAGCATCACTGGGTGTGACCCCCCCCAAAAAAAAAAATTAGGCTATCGTAATACCTAGTAGTCCACTTCAGGGTCCCATTCCTGGATGTACACTCAAAGAAATGAACACTAATTTGAAAATACAAATGTGCCCTATTTCAGTCTATTTATAGTTGTCAAGATAAGGAAACCACCTAAATAGCCAATGAAAATGATTGAATAAAAAAGATAAAATACATACAGTGAAATACTAAGCCATATAAAAGATGAAATGTGGAGCCAGTGAGATAGTACAGCTGGTGAAACGTTTACCTTGCACGTGGCTGACCCAGGTTTGATTTCTGGCAGCACATATGATTCAAGTCCCTCCAGGAATAATCCTATGTACAGAACCAGGAACAAGCCCTGAACTTTTGTCGGTGGGGGGTGGGGGAAATCCTGGCACTTGTGACAGTGGAAAATCCTTGAGGGGCTTACACCAAATGAAGTAAGTCAGAGGAGAAAGCCTTACGTACAGTATTCTCACATGAAATAAAGAAACAAACAATCAAAATCATAAAGGCAATATTTTGAACAGTATTGCTTACCAGAGAGAGGAAAAAAATGAAGGCAGGACAGGCAAACTGGGCAAAGGGTTGGTGGTGGCTAGGAACCATGCCATACCTACACTCAGTGGTGGGTATGCTATGGTATATTCAGTTGCTGCGGTGAGAAGGTACAGCTGAAAACTATTAGGTGCTGTAAAGGAATATTAACTCAAAAGAACTTAAAACAAAGTATGGACATGGACAGAAAAGGAAGGGTCATCCTACAAAAGATAAGAAAAATCAGACAAACCAATAACAAAGGATATAAATTACCATGGCAGAGAAAGCACTTTATCCATCTGGGCTTTTATTTTCCCCACTGTTAACCAGCTTACTCTCAATCAGTAAATTTGACTGCTAAAACTGTTTGGGCGGGGGGGCCTTCCAGCCAATGCTCAGGAGCCAGCAAAACCAGATTCTCTAAAGCCAGGGCCTGAGGACACAGATCTAGGAGGGCTGTGCTGGAGTGGTGGTGGGAAGCGGGGCCATGTAGTGCCAGAGATGTGCGTGGAGCTGTTGGAAGGCATGTGTTTTTAACCCTGTGCTCTCTCCCTGACTTAGAACCAAATATTTTTTTTTTTAATCACAAATTGACTTTTATTTATTTATTTTATTTTTTTATTTTTTTATTTTTTTTTTATTAGTGAAACACCATGAGGTACAGTTGTAGATTTACAATTTTTTGTGCTTGGGT
>JAOXYA010064312.1:0-11783 GCA_028565675.1 Sorex palustris | reverse complement strand
GTCACACCCAGCAATGCACAGGGGTTACTCCTGGCTCTGCACTCAGGAATTACCCCTGGCGGTGCTCAGGGGACCATCTGGGATGCTGGGAATCGAACCCGGGTTGGGCGTGTGCAAGGCAAACGCCCTACCCGCTGTGCTATTGCTCCAGCCCCCAGTCTTTTTTCTATTATTAGAAAAGTTGGTGTGTACAAATCATCTTTTTATTAATCAGATGAGTAAAACCTCCCATAGACTATCTGAGGTGTTACTTTGCTTGATTCCCCAATTTTCTCCTTTTTTACCAGTCTCTTTAGTGAGAAGTCAGTTTCAGACAAGGTATGCAGTTTGCTCTTTGAACAGTTACAAAGTGCTCTTTGACATCACAGACAGGTACACAGATTGTTACTTGAATCTTGCATATTCCAGCAAATTAAGAACTATATTAACGTTGAAACTTTTAAAAAGTGTATTTAAGCTGGATTGTCAGATATCTTCTTAGTCTTTGGGTTGTGCTTTTGCTCTGTGTAAAGTGGGCAAAATCTATCACTGCATAATCTCAGAGAACTCAGCAAGAGTAGGAAGGGGAATGAAGGCAGGGATTGCTCCAGGCTAGTGTATCACAGTCACTCACTTGGGGGACAGTCCAGACCTCTCCTTTGCTGCAAACTGAGTTCCTCACAGGGGATGCTATAGAAAGAAGATTGAACATCACTGATGAGCAACTCTCCTCATTACTCAAAGGTGAAACCTATGACTTGGGGTGAAAGAGTGCTTTGTCCAAGTTAATTTTTTTGTGGGTGATTTGGCCTATTTGAGGATGCTGAATTGATCATGATAATCACATGAATTTACTTCAGTGAAAAGAGTAAAAATGGTTGAATTGAAATATATGGAAAGCATGTTGTAGATCACTGAGCTTAAAAAAGTGTATTTGAGTATCCTAAATGACTTAATACTCTAATTTCACCATCCAATTTTGCATTTCAGCTTATAAATTTACACACCACTGCTCTATTTTTAGATACAGTGGAGGATGTTATCACAGTCACCTAAATCAGTAAAGGAGAAAAAAAGAAATTGAACAAAGTCTGAAAAAATAGAGTAAAATTGGGTGGTTTTTTAGCTGGGCATCTGTTGTTTTCTAGAATTCAAAGTGTTTCTTCTACCAATGCTATTTTCAATCTTTTATGAATTTTGAAATTATTTTTTAAATGATGAAACGGTATTTCACATACTGTTTTAAACATTGAAAGAAAAAATGAAAATATTTATTATCATCATCTTAGTATATTTCCTTCTAGACTTTTTATTATTTGAAAAGAAATTAAAATAATGCTCATCATATCAACCTGGTGTGATTTGGCTGTGTGCTTGTTTTAGGTATCTTTTGATGAGCTAAACAAGAGTTTGTTTTTACAGACATAGCAACATAGGTAACTATTCATTAAAATTCTGTTCTCAAAGTGAACCATTTGATTTGGTATAATCGGTTTAACTTAAAATGTAGCAGTATTCCCTCAAAAAGTGCAAAAAATGTATAAGTATAGATTCAAGTGTGAATTTATAAATGTTTTGAGATACTACATTTATTTATTTGTGAAATCCTATATGAAACTGTTCAAACTGTCAGTCTGGCAAGCCTTAGAATGCTTTAAAAAATACCCAGCCCTTAGGGGAGAAGAGGGTCTGGATTTGAATTTTGACTCTGTGCCTTAGTAGCTTATATCCTTATCTGTACAATAATACTGTGACCAGTATTAACCTAACAACTGTGACCGGTAGGTACTGTAGCACTGTCCTCCCATTGTTCATCAGTATGCTCGAGCGGACACCAGTAATGTCTCACAACAAATTGTGAGACTTGTTATTACTGTTTTTGGCATATTGAATATGTCATAGGTAGCTTGCCAGGCTTTGCCGTGCGGGTGAGATAACTCTCTGTAGTTTGAAAGGCTCTCTGAGAGGGGCAGACGAATCAAACCCGGGTCGGCTGCATGCAAGGCAGACGCCCTACCTGCCGTGCTATTGCTCCAGCCCGCTGTGACCAGTATGTGTAATAAATAGTTGTTGCCCTTTGTTGGACACTATTCTAAGCGCTTGGCATGTATTCACTGACTTATCCTTAGTAGACCAAAAAAGCAGACAGTAATATTATCCCCATTTTATAGATGATGAATCTGAAGCACAGAAATGTTGAGTGACACATGCAGAATCGAGTCTGTCAGGTATCTAGAAAAGGATAGTTTTAGGATTTCAGACTACAGTTGGCCTCAGACTCTGGATGCTTTCGTTTTCGAGGGGTGGGTTTAACCCCCAGCAGTGTTCAGTAGATTGTGTGGCACCAGGGATCTAGCCTGGAGCTCCAGTATGTGAGGTTTGGGCTCCAGTCCTCGGAGCTCTCTCTCTGACTCGGGGAAAGAATATCTATCTATCTATCTATCTATCTATCTATCTATCTATCTATCTATCACATTATGTATAATTTTCTGGTTTTGGTTTTTGGCTCATAACTGGCAATGCACAAAGGCTACTTTTGATTCAGTGCTCAGGTCCCTGACAGTGCTGTTTGGTTCTAGGGATCAAACTCGGGTCTCCTACACGCAAAACATGTGGTCTAGCTTATTGAGCTATATCTCTGCCCCAGAGTCCGTCCTTCCTTCCTTCCTTCCTTCCTTCCTTCCTTCCTTCCTTCCTTCCTTCCTTGCCATACCAGCAGTGCTCAGGAGTTATTCCTGGCTCTGTGTTCAAGAATCACATCCAGAAGTAGTGACAGTGTGAGTGTGGGAGGATGGGAATGCCCGTGTAGTGCTGGGGATGGACCCAGACTTGGTAGTGTGCGGGACAAGCACCTTCACCCCTGTACTATCTCTCTGGCTCCAGATTCCATATTCTTAACTACTTTGGATTCTCTTATCCACATGTACTCACATTTAATGTATGCTGAACTTAAATTGAAAGACATAAGGGGGTCAGATAAGTTTATGGATGTAAGTACTTTGCAAACTGGAATGTTTATACAAATGTAAAGTAATATTATAATTAAGACCTTGGCATATTTAATCATTTTCACTGACTCATCTCTCAGTATGTTGATTATATATTGTAAATCTCTGCTTTGAAGTAGTGTACACTGGAGTGTTTGCCATGGCAAATGAGTAAAATAAGTTTGTTCATTTTTGTTCCATCACTTAAAAAATTTTATCCTCCAAAAGAATTTAGAAAAATGAAATATATCATAAATTTTCTGTCAAGAGTACTTTATTTTGGAGTTTTACTTTGAGAAGATTTTGTTTTTCTCAAAACTTTGGTGTGGCAAGTTTAGTTCTGTAGTGATTTTGAATGGTAGTGAACTGTACAATTGCACAGATATATTGGAAAGGCTTTCTTATAATAAGATTGAATCTGAGACCCCAGATTCTTCAAATAAAGAATAATTTTTTTAAAGTAAAGTAAAGCTAGAGTGATAGCACAGCAGTAGGGCGTTTGCCTTGCACGCAGCCAGCCCGGCCTGCCGGGTTCGATTCCTCTGCCCCTCTCAGAGAGCCCGGCAAGCTACCAAGAGTATCTCGCCCCACAGCAGAGCCTGACAAGCTCCCCATGATGGATTCGATATGCCAAACACAGTAACAGCAAGTCTCACAACGGAGACATTACTGGGACCGCTCAAGCAAAGTATGCTCCTTGATAGATAAATGGTTTGCCCTGAGATGAAAGGAAGAAAATGTTCTTTTTCCCAAAAGCTACCATGTGAAATCTTCTGCTTTTAGATCTTTGTAATTAAGTGCTCGTCCTTCAAGTATTGTATGTTTCTTCATCACACAAGTGTATTAAGAAATGAGGCAACCTGTAAGAGTTTAGAAGTTCTGAGATTCGTTCTTTGAAAACAGATAGCATGGATTCAAATAAAATTGTGTATGTTTATTTTGGGAACATAGGCACATAAAAACCAAGTAGGGCGAGGGATTGCTCTAGTGAAGCGGAGTAGCGTCCCTCCTTCCTGGAGTTCCCCAAGTGCACCTAGAAAACAAGCTTGATGGGGACACCCATCCAAGTAAAGGCTGAATCCTTGCTGTAGCGCCGAGGCAGTGATCATCGGCAGTGGATCAGCCCCGTCTTTTCCTGAGCAGTGGGCGAGCTGATACTACGTTTCCTTAAAAACAGGTCTTGAAGTAACTTGTCCTTTCTCCTCTACCCCTGTGAAATGCTGAAATCAAACGAGTAAACCCAAACCCGGGCGCGGTGCCGCCCGGGGTTGCAGGAAAGGGGAGTAGGTGGTGACCGGCCCTCTACCCACCTGCGGACGCTCGTCTGGAGGAACGACAGGTTCTGTTTCTGGCCACCACCTTGATTGCCTCTTAGAAGCTGAGGGTTTTCAGCACTGAGTCTGGTTCAGGAGTACTCTGTGAAGGTTCAGTGAGACACAGCAGACCGTCATAACAGGCGGCCGTATTCCAGAAGTCGTTGTTAGTTTATTTTTTTATTGATTTATTTTTACTTTTTGGGTCACACCCAGCGATGCTCAGGGGTTACTCCTGGCTCTGCACTCAGGAATTACTCCTGGCGGTGCTCGGAGGACCATCTGGGATGCTGGGAATCGAACCCGGGTCGGGCGCGCGCAAGGCAAACGCCCTCCCCGCTGTGCTATTGCTCCAGCCCCTTTATTTTATTTTTTAATTAAAATTTATTTTTGCTTTTTTGGGTCACACCTGGAGACGCTCAGGGTTACTCCTTCCTGGCTCTGCACTCAGGAGTTACTCCTGGCGGTGCTCGCGGGACCATAAGGATGCTGGGAATCGAACCCGGGTCGGGCGCGTGCAAGGCAAACGCCCTCCCTGCTGTGCTAGTGCTCCAGCCCCTCGTTCTTAGCTTCGAGAAGAGGCTTCCGGACCCTTCTGCAGCCCCTGTCCGCTGGCCCGCATCATCACGCTCTCAGCTTGGTGTCTTGCCTCTTTCTGGCTTTTCCCTCACTGTGCGCCGTTCCTAGTCTTCTGTTGTGTCTCTCCTCTCCTTTCGTCCGCGGCGGGCATTCCGTTAGAGCCCTCGTTTCCTCTCGGGCGAGGAAGGCCTGTCCAGCTGGACCAGGTGGGAGGTTGGTTTCTTCCCCAGTGGTGGTGATCTGCCTTCTCTCACTCTAGGGCTGCCTGCCTTACGCAGATCTGATGAAGGGTCTCTGCTCATTGGTCTTCTCTAAACCAGTAAAATTCTGGCCTGTATTTTTGCGGCTCCTGAACTTTCATATGCAGTATTTTCATTTTGGTAACAATATTTTTAAGATTCTCTTTTGCTTTCTCCTTTCACCCTGGATTATTTTGTTTTGTTTTGTTTGTTTTGGGGCCAGATGGCAGTGCACAGGGCGGGCTCCATGCTTAGGAATCACTCCTGGAGGTCTCGGAGGATTGAAAATCCCCCATATAAACCTGGCTGGGCTGTGTGTGAGGCCTGCCCTTCATTATTTAAAAGTTTTATTTCCTTAATATTTGGTATTTTACTAATAGCTTTGCCACTGATTTTTAACTCCATAATGATCAGAGAACTTGTATTATTATTTGGTTCTTTTTCAACTATAAAAAATATTTATGTATTAGTTTTGGGGCCATTCCCAGAGATGTTCAGGGGTTACTCCCGGCTTCACACTCAGGAATCACTCCTGACAGTGCTTGGGTACCATATGGGATGCCAGTATTGAAGCTGTGTTGGCCAGTTGCAAAGCAAGCAGCTTACCTGCCATCCTCTCTCTCTGGCCCTGATTCTTTTTAAATTTTTGAGACTTCTGTGGGGTTCCAGAATAGAACAATGAGTCTGTATTTTTTCACTTACACAGTAATAAAATCCTTTCGGTTGTATAAACCTTATTTAATAATTTCTTGTGACTTCATGTTGCCAGTTTCTGGTTGGTGTCTGTTGAGCTTAGGTTATTTCTATGGAATGAATGCCAAATGAAGGTCTTACGCCTTACCACTGTCTTAAACTTTTGTAAGCCTCTAGAAAAGGGTTGACAAGTAAATTTAGTGGATCACAATCACAGCTACCTTTTCTTTCCTTCTTTTTCTTCTGGACTTTGGGCTAAGGGCTCAGTCCTGGCTCTGTCACTCAGGGATCACTCTTGGTGGTACCAAACAATAACGAAAAGAAATAGAAAATACCTATGAGTGTAATAGGGATAGTGCTTATTGAAACTTCTATTTTATTTCTACATATGTTCTATATATACATCTTTTAATAGGCTGTTATCCAAAATGTTTTTTATTGCAGTAAGGAAAGTTTGAAAATAATTTTTTCGTGACATAAGAACCAGAGGTAAAGTCAATATTGTCAAAATGCACATATATATATGTATACACACAAACACACATATGAAGAGAGAATGATTGAACTTAAATGTGTACAAGCATTCACATATATGTAGATGTATACATAAAGTACAATGGTCTAGCCTTGGAAGCATTTCTGTTTCCAAGAAATGCATACAAGCTACTTGTACTCATTGTTTTCTACTACAGATAGCAGTATTTTCGTTGCCAATGTACAGCTAGAGTATCCAAAAGTAGTGGTGATACTGAGAGATCAATTTATATGTGAATACTTAAGTGCCTACTCTGTGCCACTATTAAGCGTTTGTAACAAAAAACTGTAAGAAGCAACTAAATGTAACAAAAGGCTGTTAAGAAGTAATAACAAATATTTGTAGAACATAGCCAGGTTTGTTTATATGTTAAGTAGATTTTAAGAAGTAGGTTGCTCAGGTTGTTGGTTTTTTTTCTGAAATATCTTTCTTGGTTACTAAGAAATGAATAGTAAACTTTTGATAACGTAGCATTTAAAATGCTCTCTGAAACTTGTTCCATTATGTGTCAAAATTCTTTTCTATCTTGTGAATAGTTGTGTGCAATTTTCTATTATGCTTTTCTTGCTTCTCAGAGTGTCTTTGAACATAGTCTCTTCAAAGCTTCTGAAGTAGTATTCAGAATTAAGGCTCCTGGGGAAAGATGAAAAGAATTCCTTTTCATTCCTTCACTCATCACACTTTTGTTTTTCTTGAACACCGCTGAAAATGTGCAAATGAAATTAATTCAGTACTCCGGCACCATTGGCTCCAAGGCTGAAAATAATATGCTCTCATTAGTACAGTCCTGTGGTGAGATTTGCTTGGCTTGGGAAGAGTGCCGGAGTGGAAGTCAGGTAGCCTGCGCCCTTGTCCTATTTTTGACGTTGTGACCTTGGCTAAGAAATTGATTCTTTCATTTATCTGGAAACTCAGTGGGTTAAATTAGATGATTTCTCTGGTTCAGGACGGACTTATAATTATAAGAAAACCTAAATGATTTTATTTGCACTTTGTTTAGTAAACAGAAAAAGCTCACATAAATATGGAGCAGTGACACTGCATCCTACCAGGTAAAGCTTGAATTAATTAAGGTTCTGTTGACTGGGGCTGGAGTGATACTCTGCTTTGGGGAAGCCGGTGGGGCATTTGCCTTACACCTGGCTGAGATGGATTTGATCCCCAGCGCTCTGTAAGGTCTCCAGAGTTTGCCTGAAATGGTCCATGAGCACAGAGCTAGGAGTAAGCCCTGAGTACAGCTGGACGTGGCCCCAAAACAAAACAAACAAAAAGATTTCATTTACAGTGGGGCTGTAGAGATAATAGAATGGGCAGGTCTCTTGCCTTGCACGAGGTTGATGGTGGTTTTTTTGTTTTGCTTTGTTTTGGGCCATACCCAGCCGTGCTCAGGACTGACCTGTGGCTCTGGTGCAGGGATCACTCCAGGTGGGCTTGGGGGACCATATGGGATGCCAGCGATCTAACCCAGGTCGGCTGTGTGCCAGGTAAGTGTCCTGCCCACTGTCCTGTCTTTCTAGCCCTATGGGTTTGATCCCTGGTGTGTCACATGGTCTCCCTGAGCCTTGCCAGGGGTGATCCTTGCGTGCATAGCCAGAAGTAAACTCTGAGAACGGCTGGGTGTGAGTGAACCGTCAGCTCAAAAAAAAGTTCTATTTATGTTGAGATGTTAGAACTGAAATGTTAGCATCTTAATATATTAGTTTAACAAACCCCTAAAGATGTATTTTCTTTGATTAAAGTGCAATTATCTCTGATGCAAATAAGATACATCTTTATTGCACCGGTAGCATAGCATGTTTATCTAATTTCATTTAGCTTTCATCAGTTTTTCAGGTGTCTTTTGTACATTAAAAGTTGTTTACCATGCTCACAGATTTTTGAAATCAGAATACCTTTTGGAACATGCAAGATGCAACATCTGATTTTTATGGACTCTAATAAAAAATTTGACGCATAAAAATACAAGTTGTTTACTCACATGTTTAGACAATTCTTTTTTATTGTTGCCTTATGTACCGTATGTTTTTTAGATTCGTGTCAGTGAATTTATGGAACACCATTCATGTACAAGGCCAATAAAAAGTGCAGCAAGGTCTATAGAAATGTCCGGTATACCAGTGTCAGTTCAGACATTTGGAACAGAAATGATCAGGAAAGTACCGTGCTGGGGCCAGAGCGATACGATGGGGCGGACCGGCTGCTTGTCCTGCACAGCACCAGCCAGGGTCCGGTCAAATGCGGTCCTCCGAGCCTTGGAGAAGTGATCCCTGAGCACAGCCAGGTGTGGTTCAAAGACAGCAATGGCAACAGCAACAACAGGAAGGAAACGTGTCGTGTTGCCTTGGTAGACTTAAGAAAGTTTTGTGGGAAAATGCAACGTATTTGAATAAGGCACCAGGTTAACTTGTGGGAAAATCAGGGGAGTGGGGCGGCAGGAAGTCTGTGGGGAAGATGGGAATGATCCATACGCCTGAGTAGCGGATCCGAAAAGAAGAAGAGGGGCCACTCCGGCAGCGCCCCAGCAGGTGTGCGGTGCTCGCGGTCCCCACAGCGGCCAAGTGTGTGCTCTGCTTGGGCCGCATCCCTGACCCGAGCTGGGTGGCAGCTTTTAAAGGCTTAGGGAAGCCGAAGAAACTAGAGCTAAAGATACTAGGAACTATGTAACGTACTTGGGAAGGAAGGAAGAGTTCTGCTTTTGGGAAGCATGCAGAAAATAGTGGGCCATAAAAGTTGATACTGTGTTGGGACTTGAGGGTCCAGGCTGAGAAGCATGTACTGAAGACAGAAGCTTGAGGAAGATACTGAACTTCTTGGGGGTGTGGGGAGGAGACGGGGATTGGATCATACCCAGCGATGCTCCAGGGTGACTCCTGGCTCTGCAGTCAGGAATTGCTCCTGGCAGTGCTCCGGGGACCAGATGGGACGCCAGGATCCAACCTGGATAGGCCATGTGCAAGAGCAAGCTGCCTGCTCTCGGTGTTATCACTCCAGGCCCGGCACTGTGTTCTCTTCGTAATGATAGTTTGGTGCATGCCATGGAAAGGGAGGCAGAGAGTACTGTGGAGATACAGCAGTTGCCCTTGGAAGGATTCAGGAGAAATTTCATTATGGAAATAATGATTAGGATGAGATTTGAAGTGAAAGTAAAGAAGTTGAAGTCATTGAGGGAGGGAGTTGGAGAGGGAGTGTGGGGAGGTGATGACAAGTCCTCTGTTTAAAATGGCGTTCACAGACCAGAGGCAGTCTAGTATTTTGAGGAGGACTTGAAAAACATTAAAACTTTGTATAGATCAGTAAAGGAAAGTGGTTGAAGATACAAAGCTAAGAAAGAGGTCCTGGAAGGTCTGGGAAGCCATCGGAGGATTTTTAAATCTTTTTTTTTCCTTTTTGGGTTTTGGGTCAGACCCGGCGATGCACAGGGGTTCCTCCTGGCTCTGCACTCAGGAATTCCTCCTGGCCGTGCTTAGGACACCATATGGGATGCTGGGATTTGAACCCGGGTTGGCCGCGTGCAAGGAAATGCCCTACCTGCTGTGCTCTTGCTCTAGCCCCAGGATTTTTAAACCATTAATAAAAAGATTAGAGGATAAGGAAAACCATAGAAAAGGTGTGACTTTCTTTGGAAGGTTATTTTGACTAGTGCGTATTAGTAGGGATACTAATGTTTTAAGATGTCATTGCACTTGTTCATTGTAATTCAGGGAATGTCTAGGGGGTACTGGACAAGGACAGTTGAAAAGAGGGGCATGTGGCCTTTTTGAGTTGGACTGACTCATCTATGCTTACCCACATGGGCCCTTCAAGAAAAGTCTCAAGGTCTCAGTGGACTAGGTCCACTAGTTATGGGGGTCTTTAACTAACTGAAAGTGGGGTCATTTAGAAATGACTATTTTTCTTTTTTTTTTCTTTTTGGGCCACACCCAGCGATGCACAGGGGTTACTCCTGGTTCATGCACTCAGGAATTGCTCCTGGTGATGCTCGGGGGACTGTTTGTGCTGCTGGGAATCAAACCTGGGTTGCCCACGGGGAAGGCAAACGCTGTGCTAAAGAAATGAGTATTTAGGATTTATTATCAGTGCGTGGCTGATTTATTATTCTGTATATATTTGTATACCTGTTTCATATACTTATGAATGAGATCATGTAAAAACTTCGCAGGTTGAGGAGGGGTCCCAAGTGGAAAAAGTTTTGAAAAGCCCCACTCCGTTCATCTCTCCAGAACTCTTCCTCCTGCTAGCCGTACCCCAGTCTGCCCAAATATTTAAGCGTGTCTCCCAGCTGTCACCCTTATACTGCAGTCACTCTCCTCTAACTTTTCCCAGACTTTTCTGCTCTTTGCACGTATTTTTCTGTATGGTTGGCCTACTCCCCAAATCATTTATTGGGAGGAATTTTGATTGAAGGAGAACAGGAGCAACGTGGTACTGATTCATGTGGCAGAGAAAAGGGGCATGGAGGGAAAATGGAATTAGGTGATGATTCTAAAATTTCCATCTGAGTTGTTAGAAGGAGTGAGTACATTCTTGCTGCAAGACTTCATAAAATAGACACAAATTTCATTTCTGCTGGGATATGTTGGAATTGTCTAAGACATATTTGCGTGCGATTCTTCTGAAGGTAATCTGTGGAAAGGGAAGTGAGCAAAAGTCATTCCCTTAATTCCATCCTCTTCTGTGTTTGAAACGTCTCGGGGGCCAGGCAGTCAGTCCCACAGTGCTGCTTCATGGTGCTTGCCAGGAGTTGCACGTTTTGGTTGTGGTGCTGACACATTTGCTTTGCTGCGGGGAGTTGCACTGCTTTAGTTGTGCTCACCGGTGATTTTTATGCCTTTTGTTGCAGTGTTGACGCACACTTGGCTGCAGTGCCAGGGATGGCACCCTCTGCCAGGGCACCCGAGGTCCCAGACAGCAGAGCTGCCAGTACTGCGCTTACTGCATGAGAGTGGCAGTTTTGTGTCTCACGCTTGCAAGGCAGGACATTTTAAACACCAAGCATCTCCATTTAGAAAGAATCTGTTTTGAACTGGAGACGAGAGAGTATTTGGGGGAACAGAAAATCATCCTGGTTGGCATCAGGAGCACTGGAAGAAAGTGGTATTGATCTGAGGGTTTAAGGAAATGTGTCTAACCCTGACCTCAAATGTTACTCTAAGTAACATGTGGTCTGTAAAGCTCAGATTCAATGAATAGACTCTGGCCAAGTCAGTAGCAGCAGTACTTGCACTCGTCTTCTTCCTTTTGTGCAGAATTTTGGTGTGACTATTTACCCTTACGTTAATCATTATTTGTCCGAATTATTCTAACAGTAATTGTTTTATTGCTTATTTTAATAAACAGACACCCCTGACCCAAAGAGTCATGACGCAGTCAGAGCTAGTTTGTTGAAGTTGGTTTGGGTTCTGTCTCTTAACAAATCAGGCTTTTAAAAGTTGACACTACATGGTTTAAAATGAAGATG
>JAOXYA010064303.1:0-11783 GCA_028565675.1 Sorex palustris | reverse complement strand
TACTCCTGGCGGTGCTCAGGGGACCATATGGGATGCTGGGAATTGAACCCGGGTTGGCCGCGTGCAAGGCAAATGCTGTGCTATTGCTCCAGCCCCAAGGACAATATTTTAGTTCTTGTTGATCTCAAACAAAAACTACTATATATTTTAGACAAGAAAGAGAATATATTTATAAACAAATCAGAAGAGGAGACAGAGTGCATTCGTGGTGAGAACTATATATACTTCCCTGTATTCAAATTGACCACCTTTTCTATAACCCAGGGACCACCCTTACATGACACCAGAGAAATGGTGGGAAATGCAGGCACATTTCTGGTCCTGTATTCTAGTGATTTATGTTTGGGTTATTGGGTTGACTTTCTTTTTTTTGCTACCCAAAATTGTGTTCTAAATAATTATATATTCACACTCTTTATTTAATAAGCAGAAATTTAGAAAATGAGACACTTAAAAGTTATTTTTTCCATTACAATTACAAATTTCCTTTATCTCTTTTTTTTTTTTTGGCATTTTGGGTCACACCCTGTGATGCACAGGGGTTATTCCTGGCTTTGCACTTAGAAATTACTCCTGGCGATGCTCAGGGGACCATATGGGATGCTGAGAATTGAACCCGGGTTGGCCGTGTGCAAGGCAAAACGCCCTACCCGCTGTACTATCACTCCAGCCCCAAACTTGCTTTATCTTATGACTTATATTTAACTAATAAAAGTTTACTACACTTGAGCTTTTGTCTTCTGTTAATAATTTAATAATTCCTAAGAAAATATTTTTCTCCTACTTGGGGGTCAGAGGGCTGGAGAGATAGCACAGCAAGTAGGGCGTTTGGCTTGCACGCAGTCAACCCGGCAAACCCGGGTTTGATTCCTCCGCCCGTCTCGGAGAGCCCGGTAAGCTACCGAGAGTATCTTGCCCGTATGGCAAAGCCTGGCAAGCTAGCCGTGATGTATTCGATATGCCAAACACAGTAACAAGTCTCACAATGGAGACGTTACTGGGCCCGCTCGAGCAAATCCATGAACAGTGACAGTGGGGGTCAGAGAGATAGTTCAGCGAATGGAAAGCTTGCTGACCCAAGTTCAATGCCCAACACTAAATGTAGTCCCCTGAGCACACCAGAGTGATCCTTGAACACAAAGCCAGGGGCACTAAGCACCACTGGGTGTAGTTAAAAAGGAAAGAAATCGAGATTGCGGGGAAGAAGGGACAGACAGGAAGCTATGTGGGGCAGGGGTCAAGGGGATTTAGGTATATTAGTAGTATAAAAGAAGGGCATGGTTAAATATACAAACCACAGAGTCAACAATACTGAAATCATAAGACCCAAACTTTTACAACCAAACTTAAAAAGGTGGTTGTCAAGATGCAGACTGGTAGGGGTGAGGGTGGCAATCTAGGAACATTTGTGGAAGGAAGTTAACACTGATGGTGGCATTGGTGCTGGAACACTAAGTTTAAAACTCAACTATGCATAACTTTGTAAATCATGGTGCTTTAATAAAATAAAAATTTTTAAAAAGGAAGGTTGTTATTGGAGGTACTGGAGGCTGGAGTGATAGCACAACAAGAAGGACACTCGCTTTGTTTGTTGGCTGACCCAGTTTCCATCCCTGGCAGCCCATATATGGTCCTCTGAGCCCACCAGTAGTGACTCTGAGCATAAAGCCAGGAGTAAGCCCTGAGCACCCCACCACCACTATCTCCCCCAAAAAAGAAAGGATGAAAGGTTATTACTGGTAAACCAGCTGGTAAAAATCCTAACTCTTAGTAATACTTCCATTTTAAATTTATTTACTTTTTATTTCATAATCTTAAACAACTCTGCAATCCAGCTAGACTTGGATGTGTTATAGGAAATATTGGAACCCTCAGCTAGCACTCTAGTATAGCAGGTAGGGTGCTGCTATATTGCCTTGGATGCAGCAGATCTGGGTTTGATCCCTGACAGTCCATATGGTTCTCTGAGCAATTCCAGGAGTAATTCTGAGTCTAGAACTAAGATAAATTCCTGAACACTGCCAGGTGTGGCCCCCAAAACAAAACAAAAGAAAATTATGGGACCCAAAGAACTTCAGGGAGATCCCAAGGATTTTGAACATTTTAAGCACATAGTGGGGGTGGGGAAAGAGGCTCTCTCCTGAGCTACAGAAGCAGTGGTCAGTGATTAAAAGACAAGTCCTATTGCTTAGACTTGTCCACAGTTGAAAATATTTATCTTCTCACTGTCTTGCTGTTCCTGGGCCCATAGCACTCCATGTCTTCACAGTATTCATGTCCTCTTCCACCATGTCCCAAGCCATGTAGTCTTGGCAGCACCAATGAAGAACTGGAAACCATTTGTACTGAGTCCAGCACTTGCCATTGACAAGTGCTTCCGGATGAAAGTCTCATCATCAAACTTCTCCCCATAGATGGACTTGCAGCCATTGCCACCATGGGTGAATGAAATCTCCACCTGGCATATAAATCCTGAAATGACTCTATGAAAGTGGGAACCAAATCCTTTCTCTTCAGAGCCCAGAACTCAAACATTTTCTGCTGTCTTTGCAACTTTGTCTGCAAACAGCTCAAAGAAGATTGGGTCCAAAGCTTGCCAGTGGCAGTCGACAGGGTAGAAGTGCACACACAAAGTGGGGCTGACCACAGCTGCATGACAGGCGAAAGCAGCTGCTGCAGGTGGTGGTGTCTGCAATGTCTCCTTTTTTTTTTTTTTTTATTCCTCTAGGGATTTCCAAAATTGGTAAAAGTTTCTCACCAGCCTGCAAGGGCTCTATGAACCTCAGCTTAAAGGAATCAACATGCAAAAGGAATACATTTAGAAGGTCTGATTGGAAGATCTGGGTAATAATGCACTTTCACTGGCAACCTCAGAAGCTAGGGCTGGAGAGACAGAACAGGCTCACGGGAGCATCCACTTCCATCCCCACACAGTGACTGAGTATAGTGGTAGTTACACAGGGTGTGGCCCTGGTGGCCTCCAGCATCACTAGAAGCCCCAGCTTGGGAGGTCAAACAGACAGACAAAACCTAGCAGCAGAAAAAGCACAATAGCACAAGCTGCAAATCAGCCAGGAGGAACAGGGCAGGAACTTAAAGAGCCTCAAATCCTCCTGTGCTCTACACAGAGTGTGAGACAGGCCTCCCTGCTGCCTGTGAATCCCCCATGGCAGCAATTTCCAGCCACACTGCAGCCAGGTGTGTGTGAGGATTACCAAAAATGGGCGCCACTGCCCCGCGCACCCGACCCCGTGAGCACCACCTCAAGAGGCCTGTGAGCACGTGGGCCGGAAGTGCGAGCTCTGATGAATGAGGACGTGGTACAGCCTGTAGCAGCCACAATGCGCAGCACACACCTTGGGTGTCTCCGCTGAGTGGGAGCCTGCAGTGAGCATGCTTGCAAGCTCCGCAGCGGAAGGAGAGCGTGACACGTGTGCGACACCCACAACATCAATAATAATAACAAGAGGTAGAAGACAGAAAAACTAATAAAAATTAAACAAAATCTCCAATGGAGACGTTACTGGGCCCGCTCGAGCAAATCGATGAACAACGGGAGGACCTTTACCTTTTACCTTTAAGGGGGCCGGGGTTGTGGCTCAAATGGTGCAATGTGTATCTGGTATGTTTGAAGCCCTGGATTAAATCGCTGGTACCTCGTAGACCTGAGTGAGCTCCAATGGGTGTGGGGGCCCACAACTAGCACAATGAAATCATTTTTGTTTTGGAGCTACACAGCAGTGCTCAGTGGACCATATATGATGACCAGGGTTCACTCCTTCTTGGCTACATGCAAGGCAAACGCCATAATTCTGTACTATCTCTCTGACCTCAGTTAAATGATTCTAAAAAATAGTACTAAAGCACTGTAGCACTGTCCTCCTGTTGTTCATCGGTTTGCTGGAGCAGGCACCAGTAAAGTTTCCATTGTGGAACTTGTTACTGTTTTTGGCATAGCTAATACACCAAGAGGAGCTTGCCAGGTTTTGCCTTGCGGGAGAGATACTCTTGGTAGCTTGCCGAGCTCTCAGAGAGGGATGGTCAAATCAAACCCAGATCGGCTTCATGCAAGGCAAACACCCTACCCACTGTGCTATCACTCCAGATATATTTTATTATCTAAAAAATAAAATAACGTTTTTAAAGTTTCACATGGGGGGGCAAAAAAAAAGTTTTATGTAGAGATATAGCTCACTGGGCTGAGCACGTGCTTTGTGCATGTTTTCAATCCTGGCGCCCCTGGGGCCCCCACCACTGCAGGGAGTGACACAGAACCCTGAGTTTGGAGTAACTTTGAGCAAACCTAGGTACCATCCCAATACAAAACCAAACACACAGAAACTGAGTTTGAAATCATTAAAGTGGTAAATGAATATTTAACGTAAATGTAGACAAGCTTCCTGATGATGAAGAGATGGATCAGGGCAAGTGAGGAGATTTTCTTTACTCTATATAATGAAAAAGTAGAATTTATTTGCGAAGAAGTGGTCAAAGGTTTACAACTCATCGATGTTTTCTGAGCTCAGTAATTCCAGGAAAAGAGTTTGCCGAGGGAATCTTGACCTGCTCGGTATTGCTCTTTCCAACTTCAGCCCCACTGTTGTGCAATCTTGTACCAAGCAATATGCTGCAATTTCTACTTTCAAAACAAAAGTAGGGTTGGGGAGATAGCGCAAGGGAATGGAGCCCTGGTGGCCCCCTACACCAGCTGGCCAGAGCAGATCTGCAACCATCAGGCCGACACTGTCAGGCAAGCCCCAATGTCTTGCTGGCAAGCTTCCCTCCACCCCCCAAAAATATAAAAATTCACTATTATCTCGTTATTTGGAATCTTATGTAAAACCGAGTATAGCTAAAACTAAACTTCCTTTCTTGACCTTAATAGGTCTATTGCTCTCCTTAATGGCTGTGTTTTTGTTTTTCTTCCTTCAGAATTAAATTCCTTACATGAAAGAGTCTTTTCTTCTTGTCTCTTTTTTGGTGGGGGCATGCCCATAAATGCTCAGAGGTTACTCCCCTCTGAGCTCAGGAAATCAGTACTGCTGGTGTTTGGAGAACTGTATGGGATACTGGGGATTTGAACTCATTCAGAGTTTTTCATAGCGAACACTCTACACTCTGTGCTATCTCTCTGACCTCCTCTTCTTGCCTCATTTTTATAATTTTGCTTTTTTTATTGCTTTTCGGGTCACACCCAGTGACGCTCAGGGGTTACTCCTGGCTCTGCACTCAGGAATTACTCCTGGCAGTGCTGGGGAGACCATATGGGATACCGGGGATCAAACCCGGGTTGACCACATGCAAGGAAAATGCCCTACCCGCTGTACTATTACTCTGTCCCTCTTGCCTCATTTTAAGATTTCCTATTCCTCCTAAACCCAAGTCTGGTTTCTACCCCCCCTTCTATTCTATGCCAGGGACACTTGACTCAGGACACCATTGACCTTTAAAAATATTATTGATATGATAAATGGCACTTGTTTTAAGCATATCATTAATTTTTAGTAAGTTTATAGAATTGTACAATCATCATGCCCACCTTATTTTCTTTTATCCTATTTTTCTGCAATGCCATAAATCAAACCTAAGGCATGAAGCCACCTCCTGGCCCCTCACAATGCCTATCTGGGGTGGGTCTTGGATCCACCCTACAGTGCGCAGGGGCTAGTCCTGGCTTTGTACTCGGAAGTGACACCTGGCAGTGCTGGGGGCACCCATATGTGGTGCCACGGATTTGAATCCAGGATTTGGATGCCAGGCACCTGCCTTACTCACTGTACTATCTCTCCAACCCCACAACTGGTATTTGAAATTTCTGTTACCTCCCCAAAGTGCACAGAGTTGGAGAGATAGTCACAGATTCCATCCTTGCCCAAGCCCCACCAAAGTGAGCTCTCAGCTCAGAGCCAGGAGTAAGCTCTGAGTACCATTAAGTGGGGCCCCCAAACAAAACAAAACAAAACAAAACAAAACAAAAAAGGTCTGTGTGCTCATTTGCAGTTACTGCCCCCTTTGGAGTGCAGAGTCAGTGGAGGCTTTTCAGCTCTCTCCAGTCACCACTACCTCCTGGATTTCTTCCAAGCTTTCTGGTTCCTCTTCCTGAATGACATTCTTTTCTTTCTTTCCTTCTTTCTTTCTTTCTTTCTTTCTTTCTTTCTTTCTTTCTAGGAGAGAGCGCAAACGCAGTTGAGTCTCCCATATTTGGGGTCAGCACATCCAGAGTGCAATGGATAAACCTCACCCTGGGAAAACCACCTTCGTAATCATGGTATCTCTCCTGCCAGGTAAGTATGATGACATTCTTTTCTTTTCTTTTTTTAGTTTTTTGGGTCATACCTGGTGATGCAGTGCTCGAGGGACCATATGGGATGCCAGGAATCGAACCTGGGTTGACCACATGCAAGGCAAGTGCCCCTCCCTCTATATTATCGCTCCATTCCCTGAATGGCATTCTTAGCTTGACTTGTGATACTGCTATTCCATTGAGTTCCTTTGACCTTTCAGCCTACACGATGCTTAGGTGACCTCATTGTCCTGATTTCAGCTGCCACCTGTAAACTGATGATGTCAAAATGTCTACTTGCAGATCAGACTTGAATATTCATCTCCAGCTCGGAGGTAGAGTGGTGAGACTCCGACCTCCTGATGTACAGGCGACTGGAGTTCTTCTCGCTGGCTCTGGCTCCAATAAAAAGAAAATAGGAAACAGCCAATAGCAGATAAGGGTTCCTGAGGGGACACAGTGGTTTAAGTTGCACTTTGTAGTATTCTACCTATTTGACCCCCAGTGCCCTCTGAGTACCTCCAACTCATAGCCCTCCAGGGTTGTAGCCCACTCTGAGCACTGCTGATAAGCCTAAAGGCCACAGCACCACAAGGCCGAAGAAGCACCAGCTCCGGGGGACTTCCTTTGAACCAGTTAGTCAGGGACTTGCTTTGAACCCAGGTTAGCACACTGAGAGTGACCCTAGGCCCCTGTCACTTGGAGGATCCCCTCTCCCCCATATTTAAGAGATAAATCCAGTTCATCTTGGAGGAGGGAATTAAGATTCTTGGGATCAGATATATGATCAGTAGTAAAGCATAGGCCTCACCTATCTGAGGCCGTATTCAACAAAGCATTGCGCAAAAAAAAAAAAAAGAAAAAAGAAAAAGAAGAAATTCACCTGTAATATTTTTTTTTTAATTTTGAGTCACACCTAGCAATGCTCAGGAGTTACTCCTAGCTCTGAACTCAAGAATTACCCCTGATAGTGCTTAGGGGACCACACGGGATGCTGGGGATTGAATTCAGTTTGGCAGTGTGCAAGGCAAACGCCCTACCCACTGTACAATCACTCCGGCCCCCACCTATATCTTATTAAATTTCTAAGTGGTAGAGGAAATATGAAAAAGATATGCTTTTTGATGTCTACAGACCATAATATACTATTTTTTTCCCCTTAGGCCACTCACAGCGGTGCTCAGGGGTTACTCCTGGTCCTACACTCGGGAACTACTTCTGGTCAGGCTCAGGAGGAACTATAAGGGGTGCTGGGAATCAAAGCTAGGAGAGCTGCATGCAAGATAAACACGCTATTTGCTGTATTATAGCTCAAGCTCCTCCCATAGTATATATATATTTTTTCATTTTTAATTTTTATATTCATAAGATTGTTCACATTAATTGGTCCATAGTATATTCTTTTTGACAGATTTCATAAGGTAAAGAACATTTTTATTTATTCATTCTTAATTCATTATTTTAGGGGCTTGAGGGTCACAACTGGCAGTACTTAGGAGCTACTATTGGTTATGTACTTGGGGGTTTCTCCTGGCAGTGCTCAGGGGACCACGTGGTTCTGGAAATCAAGCACAAATCTCCCACTTACAAAGCATGTACTCAGCTCTTTGAGTTGTCTCTCCAGCCCTTTATTTACTTTTTGTTTTTGTTTCTTTGTTTTGGTTTGTTTTTGTGCTTTGGGGTCATACCCAGCAGTGCTCAGGGCTCATTCCTGGCTCTGTGTTCAGGTATCACTCCCGGAGGAACTCAGGGAACCATTTAATGGTGCCTAGGTTTGAACTTGGGTTGACTGCATGCAAAGCAAGCACCTTACCAGCTGTACTATCTCTCTGGCCCCTAATTTATGTTTATTTTTTAATTCCTCCCCTCCCCTTTGCCTTCATTGTTGTTGTCTATAACCTGGAGATGCCCACCCGCGTGGCTGTGATACTCACGCATTCAGCTGTTGCTTCCCAGGGGTTCTACATCAGGTTGTAGTGCTTGCACCATTGACCACAGCGCTCCCCAAGGTTTGTGTTCCCTTAGTTTGCATGCATGCTCACTGTGGGCTGGTACTCTTCATTTAGACACACACGTGATGTCTGTGGTGGTGCTGGCAGTCACTGTGTTCACACACGTGTTCATCAGAGATCACATTTCCTGACCACGGCCTTCACACATCTTTTTAATCACCGGGGTGCTTGCTGGGAGTTGTAGCCTTTTTGTTTTGTTTTAGGGTCACACCCAACAGTGCTCAGGACATACTCATGACTTTGAGCTCAGGGATCACTCCTGGTAGAGCACAGGGCACCTTGCATGCCAGGGATCAAGCTCTGGTTGGCACTGTGCAAGACAAGTGCCCTGTCCATTATGCTATAGCTCTGGTCCTTTTTTTTTAATTTTTTTTTCTTTTTGGGTCACACCTGGCAATGTACAGGGGTTACTCCTGACTCTGCACTCAGGAATTACTCCAGGCAGCGCTCAGGGGACCATATGGGATGCTGGGAATCGAACCTGGGTTAGCCGCGTGCAAGGCAAACACCCTACCTGCTGTACTATCGCTCTAGCCCCCTGATGCAGTCTTTTAAGGGGCTGCAATGCAGTGAGATATTGCTTGTGTCAGTATGGCAGACAGCAGAGTGAACACTCATTGCATTATAGAATACGGGAATACAGACTCGAGACCATATGCTAGCAAGGTCAGTGATCTAAACCCCTGAGCTGTTCTGAGAGAAATAGCTGTGGTTTTGCTCTTTTTAATAAAAAAAAAAAAACCTTTTTTTTTTGTTTTGTTGTTGTTTTGGGACATAGTGCTCAGATCTTCTGGCTCTGTGGTCAGGACTTGGAGGATCCTTAGGTTTCCAGGAATCGAGCCTAGGTCAGCCTCATTCAAGGCAAATGTTCTATCCACTGTACTATTGCTCGACTCCGGCATTGGTGTTTTGTTTTTCTTGTTGGCAGTGCTTGGGGCTACTCCTGGTGGGTTATTGCTCAGAAGAAGACCCTAGCAATGGTCAGCCAATATCAAGGATTGGGCACGTGCTCAGGCATGTCGAACTATCTCTTCAGCCCCCAAATAGAGTTTTAGTGTACCACATATATTGCTTTATCGAAACTTATATTAATTTTTTCTGAATCTGTCTCATAAGGAGATACATGTCAACTGAAGAGCTGGGACCAAATATATTTCTGGGCTAAGGATTGACTTCATGGGAGAACACATGTTTTGTATGTGTGAGGCTCTGCATTCAATGCCCTGCACCACAAATACATTTTTGTTGCTCTTCATAGTAGAAAGCATAATGCTTGGCACCAGCAGGCAAATGTTTGTACAATGAATAAATAAACATATTAAGACAGAGTGTTACTGGAAAATTACTGGTATGATGATGGACTCATTTTCCCCTCCTTTTAAGAAAATTACAATTGTTTTTGTTTTTGTGTCATACCTAGAAGTGCTGAGGGATAACTTCTAGCTCTGTGCTCTGGAGTTGCCTTGAGGAACCACATGTGGTACTAGGGATCAAACCTGGACCTCCCACGTGCAATGTATATGTTGTGCCCTATCTTCTTTTAATCAGCAATATTATTTGTTTGGGGGGAACACCTGGCTGTGCTCAGGGCTTATTTCTGACTCTGTGCTTAGGGTCACTCCTGGTGGGGCTATGGGAGGCCATGGGATGATATGTGCTATTGGGGATTGAACCCAGGTCAGCCATGTGAAAGATAAGAGCCTTTCTATACTATCTGTATACTCTCTGGCCCTCAACCATATACTTTTTTTTCTTTTTGCTTTATAGGTCACACCTGGTGATGTGCAGGGGTTACTTCTGGCTCTGCACTCAGGAGTTACTCCTGGCGGTGCTCAGGGGACCATATGGGATGCTGGGAATCGAACCTGGGTTTGTCGCGTGCAAGGCAAACACCCTACCCGCTGTGCTATCTCTCCAGCCGCCTATATGTCATTTTTATGTAATGGATAATATATGTGTCTTATAACTGATGTGTTATTTCTATTTAGTACATGAAAAACACTTCTATTACATTTTTTTTGTGGAGGACGGGGAACCCACTGGTCCTCAGGGCATACTATTTGCTCTCTGCTCAGGGATCACTCTTGACAGGGCTCAAGGGACTGAACCAAGATGGGCCACTTGATGGCAAGTATTTTACCCAGCGTACTATCTCTCCAACCCCTCCAGCTATGTATTTTGGTAATGTGATGTAAGTGTGTATGGCTTAATCCAAAATCCATTACTTTTCATTTTCTGAAAAATTACCATTTAGCTTTACTCAAAAATGAAGACATTTATTTCATACGGAACATACCCTTCAGCAAAGAGGAATAAAACATCTCCTCAGATGTCAATTAAGTCTATTCATTTAACTTGTCAGCAGTTCACTTGCAATTGTTGTTTCTCTTGATGGTTCATTAAGAAGCAATTACATTTCTGGTAAGTGAAGAAAGTATGTGTCCCCGCTGGTCCAGAAACTTCAGTATGTATGATCTGGGTCAATGTGTTGCCAGTGGGGACCAGAGTTTCCATGAGTTTTAGCTGCTTGGTGGAGGCTGACCATGTTGATTCTTAGAAGACACCAGAGATCTTGGAGTGGGCACTGGGGTACCTGAAATTATTCATAGTTTGGCATCTCTGCAGAGAAGAGTTGTGAAGTGGTAGATCCGAGCCCTTTGCATGACTTCAGCAGTGAGTGTGAGTGTGGCTGTTGGGATTCTGGCAGTCTGAGGTATGTGATATATTTTCTGGTTCCAAGTAAATTGGTAGGCTTATATTTTAAGTAATATTTTCAACTTCAGAATGTAATAGCTCCATAATTTAGCCTTTGTACAATTGGCAGTCTGTTCAATTGTCTCTCTTTAAATTAATGAAACCGAAATATAAGTGCTTAGTGTTTTAATTCACCTTGGGACAGATGTTACAAGTGGACACGGTAGTATAGCCATTTTGCTAATCACGTCTTTTATAGGCATTAAATTTTTTAGATACAACTTTTCTGATGTTATCGGTTGGAAAATATCTTCATTTAAAATATTATATTATTAATAAATTCCTAAATACTTCAAGGAAATGAACATGTATATAAGCTCTTATTAAATTTCACAGAGCACATAAAAAGTTTTTTTCTGAGAGTTATTTTGCTGCTGTCATTTAATGACCCAATTTGAAAGAATAAAGAAACCTTCTGACAGCTTTCACAAGAAAAAAATAAAAATAGAAAATGCTTTATATCTTTGATTTTAATAGTTTTGTTATATTTTAAAATTATCTCAATTTACCAATGTGCCATTGTGATGTTGATGTTTCTCTAACTTCCTTTAGGAAATTAGGAAAACTAATTTTCCTGACACTACCTAGAGAGGAATTAATATGAGATTTAAAGATATACATTTAAATCTCAGGCCATTTCCATTTGTATTTTCCTAAAAATTCCAGTAGGCGGGGGTCACAACCACCACCACCTGGCCCCCTGGCGCCGTGTAATCCCATCAGCGGCCAAGACT
>JAOXYA010064293.1:0-11783 GCA_028565675.1 Sorex palustris | reverse complement strand
AAAAGTAGAAATTCTTAAGATGTTTAACAAGCTCAAAGAAACAATGGAATGGACTGCCAATAAAACACAAGAGGATATGATGAATAAAATTTAAAGAAGAAACTAATGAACTGAAATCCAAAAACACAATCTTAAATATCAATTGTGTCATCACAAAATAAGTAAGAAGCATGGTCTCTCTCCCACCACATGTATTCGGTGACCATGAATCACTTCACACCCTGGCCTGCAGCCACCACCACCAACAGATGCATGAAGGAGGGAACAAAAGTCAGACTGGAAGGTGATCAGTTGTAGTTTATTCCAATATCATCACCCTCTGCCTCCTTTCAGTCTCATCCACTCCAATATTTCTCCTCTATTCCTCCTCTTACAGCCTTAGTTACATGCCCAAATCATTGGGGTAGCAATTACACATGGGTGTGGTTATACAATCAACACATATAAATTCCTTCCTTCAGGGGAAGCGTCTTCTAGGAAGAACTCTCATCAGGAACATGACACGCCTAAGAAGATATACCATCTAGGAGTGCGTTTCTCCTTTCCTTAGTGCAACAACCTTTTAAACATTCATCTTAATTCTACTTCTTAATAATATTAATCATTTTATATGGACACAGTAAGAGATAAATCAAGCTTATAGGGTGGCTCTCCTGGGGACATCTCGCTATAGATCCCAGACTACAGTGTTCAGGCCAGATAAGCCTTGCTAACCTAAGCAGGGTCCTTGTGCAGTTGTTGCTCTTTGGATCATTTGTCCATGACCATGCTCTTATAGTTAAGTATTATGGCACTTGGTCTGGCCCTTTTCCATACCAGGGTAGCTCACAGCTTGCCTTAGGTCCAGCCTGTCCCTTTGTCGGGGTCCTGCATTTGGGGTGCTAGGAAGTAAAGGCAATGGAGGCTTAAGTCGAGAAAATATGAGAGATGCTCAGGGATAAATATTATTCAGACTCAATTAACTCCAAGTTACAAAAGCATAGCATTAACTGTTTTCCTGTGTCTATACAAAAAAGATATTGCTCTAAAGTAAACTATGCAAAGGACACAAGGGAAAGAGAAAAAGCAGTATGTCACTTACAAATATAAACACAGATATTTCTGAGGAATTGGACTTTACAAGTCACAGGAACTGCTTAGGGGAAATAAGTGATTACCGGTTGGGGGAGAGAGCATAAAGAAGTTAAAGATAAACACAGAGGAATGGGAGTGCCTCGGGAGCACTGTGATGAGCACAGTGAGGGTATAACCCAATAAATCTAAGCACCCTGCAGCAAGAGAGAAAGGACAAGTCAGTTTTATTCTACAATCAATGAAACCAAGAACTGGTTCTTTGGAAAAATAAACAAATAAACCACTATAAATAAAACAATAAAACAATAAAAAATAAACAAAATAAAATAAAATAAAAAATAAAAAATAAAATTTAAAAAATTTTATTTAAAAATTTAAAATTTAAAAAATAAAAATAAAAATTTAAAATTTAAAAAATAAAAAATAAAAAAATAAAAAAATAAAAAAATAAAAAATAAAAAAATAAAATTTTTTAAAACAATAAAAAATAAAAAAATAAACCACTAGCAAGACATGAGAGAGAAAGAGAGAGAGAGCCTATATTTGGTTTCTTAATTAAATTAGAAATAAAAGACGGAACACTCACTTCAGATTTCATAGAAATTCAAAGGATCATCAGAGGTTACTTTGAGAGTATTTATGCCACAAATTAGAGAACCTAGAAGAAATGGATGATTTCCTGGATTTCTATTACCTCTCAAGGCTGAAGCGAAAAGATACAGAAATCGTGAACAGATCACTTTTTAAGAAATTAAAATGACAATCAAGTCTCCACAAAAACAGATGATCAGGCCTCAAGAGTACATCTGATGTCAGATGTGCAAGGTCAAGCCTTCCCTGGGGGTGAGCACTTCTCTTGGAGCCTCTGTGAGCTCAGAAGTCCAAGTGCAGACAGAGTTACCTCGTATGACTTATAGGTTGATCCTAAACCATGTGTTTTAGAGATTTTCCATGAATCTGGAATGATTATCCTGACCTGACTTTAGCCCTCATTGCCATGGGTCACTCTGTCCACCTGAGGGCGGGGCTTGATCTCCCACCGTGGTCTCTCTAGCTCTTCTCAGAGTTAAACACCCTTTCTCATCTGCTGACTATCCTATTTTTCAGGGGAAGAACTAAATTAATATGTTTGGTTTGTTTTAAAGGCAACCCCTAGCAGTGTTCAGGCTTGCTCCTAGATCTGTGTTCAGGAGTCACTCTTGATGGTGAGCAGGAAACCATATGGATAGTCTTGAGCACCTAACCTCAAGTTACCACTGTACTATTTCTTCTGTCCCTGAAAAATAAATTTTTAATTTGTGTACCTGAAAAAATGTTTTGTGGTGTGTTATACAGCTAATACTTGGCATTCCTCTTAGAATTTTCAGTACATTTGAGTTGTATCTGTGTTGCCCCAAAGTGTCATGTCTAGAAACATGGGCCATGGCAGAAAGAGGCAATTTTGTCTTCAGGGGATATTTTAGTCTATTGATATTTTTCGGTACTTTTTCTTTTCAAAGCATTTTTGAAATTTGAGGTTCAGTGATTTAAAATATTAATGATGTATTTCCATTGATTTGTAATTATTTAAATTATTTGTTACTGTTTGTATGGGGGCACACCCAGGTGTGTGCAACACTTATTTCTTAATCACTCTGTGCCCAGCGATTACTCCTGGCAGTTTTGGGGAACCATGTGGCCTGCTGGGAATTGAACCAAGTCGACAATATGCAATTTAAACTCCATACCTGCTGTAGTATTTCTCCAGAATCTGTGTGTGTTGGGGGTATTTCTTGACCATACTTAGAAACCCAGGACTTTCTTCTGACTCTGTGCTCAGAGATCACTTCTAGTGGATTTGAGGGAACATATGTAGTGCCAGAGATCAAAAGGGGCTGCAGCATGCAAGCAAATAACTTAAGTCCTACTATCTCTCCAGCCCTGAAACAGTAGTTCATTTTAGTTCTCCTATTCATTGTTCTCATGATGACTATATTACAACAATTTCATGTTGACATTTGACATGTCATGATAATATTTGGTTGTGGTGCTTACAGGGGCTACACACTTGAGTTGTGTTCGTACACTTGGTTCTGGTGTGCTGAAGATTGTATCCATTTTTGTTGTGGGTCCAGGGATCTCAAATGGTAGTGTCATCAGCTAATGCTCAGTGCATGTGTGTGTGTGAGATGTTGGGGATTGAACTTACCATTGCACACCTTCAAGGCAGGTATTTTGCCAATGAGGTCTCTCTGGGCCTCTTTTGGAACTTAAAATAGTTGCTAATATGCAGCCCCCTTCTCTCCCCTGCCCCTACACTCCCTTGCATCTCTCTGTCCCTTTCCATTATACCTACCATAATGTTACCCTTCTTTTCTTTTGTTTTCTTCTTTTCTTCTTTTTCCTGTCTTCTATTTCACAAACACCTTGACACACTCCTCGGAGTCACATCCCTGTCTTGGCCAGTTCTTTTACTGATGTTGGTGTGTGATTGGGGACCTCACTCAATTTATTTCTAGGTCTTTGACACAAAAGTCCCCACCATTTGGCTGACTCCACCCTTAACCCTAAGACTCTTTTGCAGAGAATACAGAACCTTATGAAGGTGACTGACTAGTTGTTAACAGGTTTCCTTAACAACACTTGGCTCGAGCCAAGTGTGCAGGAGAACCTATAGCTCCATCCTCATCAGACTTAATTCCTTCAGGCACTTTGCTTCCATGAAAATTTTTTATTCTGAGAGGCCCAGGGTCACTGATGAAATCCATGAGCCCCATCTCCACACATCTGTCAGGTGCCCACTAACACACTTTACCTCCTTGTTGGCACTGGGAACAAGACTAACTTCCAGCTGCAGGTCCAAAAGGTGAAAGATTACCCCATGGGCTTGTACTACCTGATGGATCAATCCTTGTGTGTGAAGGATGACCTGAACAGCATCCAGAACCCGGTACCAACCTGGCAGAGAAAATGAGGAAGCTCACTGGAAGTGGAGGGATGGTAAAGCTAAAAAAAAAAAAGGCAGGTATGAAAGTTTAGGTGGGAACCAGGCTAGGTGTTTAACTTCATCTCCAAGGCCCAGTCTTGTTTTCGCCATGCAGGTGAGGAAATGAACAATCCAAAGCTGTATCTTGACCATGGACACTGATCTGTCCATTTGTGGACATGATTTTACTTTTTCTCTTTTCGGGGATTCGGGGTGTTGTGTAAAACATGGGTCACATTGGGTAGTACTCTGGGGCCATTCCTTGTTCTAGGCTGAGGGATCACTTCCGGTAGTGCTCAGGCAATCAAGGCCAGGATAGTTGCATGCAAGGAAAATGCCTTGCCCACTGTATTATCTCTCCAGTCTCTCAACACTTAAAAATTTGGGGAGTAGATTTTACATAATGTCAAGTCATTAGGAAGGAAGAAGGTGGAACAGTATGTACTCTCTTTCCTCTTGTTTGGAAAGTGCTTGGGGATGATCAAATTTCAAGTATGTCCATGTTTCAAAGAATGTCTAGAACTCACCAGGACAAAATAAAATAAAAATATTATTTTTAAAAAAAGAAGGCTTCCTTGTCCAACACCAAAGCATTCTTTTCAGTCACCTGGTTCACTTAGAATATATCTCACAAATTATTAGAGAAAAGGAATTTCTTTTTCTTTTTGCTTTATCCTTTTTTTTTTTGCACAGGGGTGGGGTTGACTGGACCACACCCAAGTCAGGGCTTACTCATGGCAGGGCTGGGTTGCAGGGTGCATATTCAATGCCAGTTATTGAACCAGGCCTGGCGTCATTAAGTTATGCACCTTAACCCCTGTATCCTCTCTCTTTAGAACAGGAGTTTCAAAGCTGCTGCAACAATAGGCATTGAAGTGTATAAATGGCCTTGATAGGTGCTAATTTCTTTCTCAGGGAAGTGCCAGTGGGGGTCCTCTCCATGACTTGGGGATCCCCACACCTCCCTTTGGTCAGGTTCTCCCTGTATGAGAGCTGACATTGATAGCTTTTCGTGCCTGAAAGCTGGGTCACAGGAGGCTGGGGGGAGGGGGAGCTGGTGTGAGGATTTTCCTCTCCCTGTCCTGAGACAGCACTGAGTCCTAGCAAGGAGGCTGGAATGCGGGCCAGCGTTCCTGGGAAGAGGATAGCACAGATGGTGCTGGGCTTCTGTTGTGGTGTGTACGGTGCATGGCAGGTCAAGCTCCCAGTTCCCCTGACACCATCCTTGTGAGGCTGGGTTGCTTCTGTCTAACCCGCAAGCATCTCTTTCACTGACAAGAATATGCATGTTGTTTCTCTGAATGATCACTTGTTATATCCCCATCACTACAGTCAGCATTAGTTAGACTTTGAGACCTAAGTTCCCCAACACCCTTTCATCAATCACTAGATAAGGAGATTTCAGTGTTACAAATACCACGCACCATCCTATGTACTTAGTACTTGTGCAATGCAGTGAATACTTCATCTCCTGGTACATACCTGACGAGCACTGAGCTGCTTTCTTTGGCAGCACTTCTGCATGCCACAGGCAATTGTGCAGCCTCCTTCCATCCTGTTATGTTGTTTGCAGTCATGGTCTCCTTGGGTGCCTCTCGGAGACAGAGACATGCTAGTCCCAGGACCTGACCAGTCCCTTGGCTCTTCTGCAGCCTCTGCTGCTACCAGTCTAGGGAGCCTAGGCTGGCAGTGTTTGCTCTGGGAATTCTTCCTTGCCTCCTGTGCCTCTAGGACACAGGAGATAAGCTAGCTCATCCCTAGGACACAGGAGCTAACACGGTGATCAAGTGAGATGACACTTTTAATACAAATGATGTTTTAAGTTCCTGAACCATGGTGAGGCACTTGAGGGTGTCATTGGCAGGGTTTGGCATGCTCCTGCACGGGTGGCTGGTGGCAATACTGTCAGCTTGGTCCCATAGTGAAGGCCTTCTTAAGCAGAGAGAAGAAAGCAGTGCCTCGGTGCCTCTGCTAAGACTATTTTAATTCATTGGACAAGCCTCATGCATGAAGGAACCTGCAGAGGCTCCCAGGTGTGTGGGACCCGGGGCTGAGATCTCCAAGCCTGCTCGGATCGGGAGTAGAGCTCCTTCACCCAGATGCCCCATTTTCCAGTAGCTAGGCAGTCACACCCACAAACTGCCCCTGGCACCATGTAATCCCATCAACGGCCAAGATCCAGAGAGTATAAAACAAAACTTCCAGAAGCGCACGGCCGCAAATGTGGCCTCTTATAGTCTAGTTCTCCCTCTCTGATAACCCGGCAAGTTACTAAGAGTATCCTGCACACACGGCAGAGCCTGGCAAGCTCCCCGGGGTGTATTCAACATACCAAAAACAGTAACAACGATGGGTCTCATTCCCCCTGACCGTGAAAGAGCCTCTGATATAGAACCATTGTAAAGGACGAGTAAAGAGAGGCTACTAAAATCTCGGGGCTAGGACGAATAGAGACATTACTGGTGCCCACTTGAGCAAATCGATGAGCAATGGAATGACATTAATACAGTGATACAGTGATTTTACTCAATTTAGAATCAGAGTAGTGTCTCCACTCATTCTCTGCTGGACTGTCCACTAACAGATATTAGATGCAAGATTATAAGTTGCAGCAGCTGAAAGACTAATTCTGGGGACTCAGTGTTTGAATTTTTTGTTTTATTTTTGGGCTACTCCTGACATACTCAGGAACTACTTCTCACTGTGCTCAGGAAACCCTCCAGTGCTGGGGCCTGGACCTACCTTCCTGCATGCAAAACTTATATTCAGCTCACTGGGCTGTCTCTGTAGTGTTTGAATATTCGAGGTTATGCATATCCCTTATTCTTAGCAACTTCTCTCAACCCTGATCACAGAAGATCAAAGTCTTGGCAGTGAGCACATAATATACTGAAAAGCTGCTTTCAAGACAGGAAATCCAGTGAAGAATGGGAGTTTTGAAGGAAACATCAGGTTTATATTATGGAAATCTCTTTCTTGAGTTGGGCAATTCATCGGGGAGTCACTGTGTATTCTGTGGGCTGGCAGAGATTAGTGTCCCCAAGTCCAGGCTCCAGCTATGGGCAGTGTCCTGGGTCTCCAGGGAGCTTCCCTGCGGCTCCAGCTGCTCCTGGCTGCTGGCATCTGCACGCTGTGTGCTCACCTCTCCTAAGTTTCAGTGGCAGTTAGCAGAGCAAATGGCCTGAAACAGCAGCTTCTGGGAGCTTGGGGATGGTGAGTCAGGCGGAAACCGGCCACTGGGTATCTTCAGGGTTACAGGTCTTTGCTCACCACTCTTGGGAGGCCAACAGCAGCCTCGGCTCAGGACAGGGACCCAGCAGCCCCCTCCAGAGGTTGCCCCCCAGGAGCTCTAGACAATAGTAGCTTTTCTCTAGCATCTCTCCTGCTGTTTGTTCCACTAACATCTCTTTTCCTGTATAGCATCTTCTCATAGTACCTTTTTTTTCATAATACAGTTGGCAGCAACTCATGACCTGTGATTGTATACTTCATGTGTCCCTGTTTCTGTTTCTGCTTACTTATGCCTGAAATTAATGAGAGTTTAAAATGGATCAGAGTGATAGTATAGCAGGTGGGGAGTTTGCCTTGCATTTGGCCAACCAGAGTTTGACACCAGCACCCCATATGGACCCCCGAGTGCATCAGGTATGACCTCTGAGCATAGAACCAGAAGTAAGATCTGAGCACTGCTGGGTATGGCCCCCTAAAGAAACAAAACCAAAACACCCCGAGGGTTTAAAAAACCATCCACCTATTTGGTTATACAGAGTAACCATCAAATCAACTAAATAAAGAACCATCAGATTATCCTTTAAAATTAAATAATTAATGCTATATCAAAGCACCATGATTAGAGTTGGGTATTTGACATACTATCTTCCAGCATCAACCCCACCACCAGCATCTTTTACCCTCCACCAGGGTGCCCAGGCTCCCTTCCATCACCTTCACCCACAACCCCAGTCTTCCACCTTGACAGGCACGTTTTCATTTTGGTTGTTGAGGTTTGAATCTCTCTTTTCAGTGTTCTTGAGTCTGTGTTTGGATGCTTAGCTATACCACTCTTTTACACTGCCAATGTTCTTGGATCTCTTTGGCACCTGTTTCCCATTGCTTCCCGCCTGTCTCTCCCCTGCTTGACTTCTTTCCTTCTCTGCCCTTCTCCTTTTTATAACTCACCTCTTATAAGCTCCACCCAGATGGCATATAGAGAGTTACCTGCCTCCCTCTCTTTCATGATAACAACACTGAATAGACACTTTCAAAAACTGCACCAAGAATAACCAGGAAGTCTAAGTTTTATTGAAAAACTGCAAGTCCCACTAAAGCTCACCTCATACCTGATGCTTGGCTGCCCAGACGCCACTACCCTCTCTCGCCTCACAGATGCTCTGCCTCATTAGTTCCATGTCGATGAAAGCTCAGTAGACATGACCTGTGAATCCTTTCCTATGCTTTCCTTCTAGATAATGTTCTCAGAGGAAAATCACAGAGTTCTTATTATGCTCTAAAGGCTCTCAGCTAGATTTTTCTGTCCTGTGGTGGCAGATCCATTAAAGCAATCCTGATGAAGGTTGTGAAAGTCTGGGGTTGCAGGACATTTCATGGAAAAGATAGATTTAAAAGGCTTTTCTGTGCTTTATTCCCTGCCTTCTACCCCGATGTTTCTGCTCAAGATGGAAATTTTAGGCCCATTCCCTTTCATAGCAAAAGGAGAGAAATGCTGCTACAGAGCAGGTTAATTGTCAGATTGAACAACTATTGCAGAGCTACTCTGAGTGAAAGGGACTGTTTCACTTCCTAGTCACATGATATTTGCTGATGCAGGATTTGAAGACTACTCTGACATGTAGTTTTTGGTTCTGAACATTTTGCATTTTGTCAGAGATGTTGCACTAGTTTTAAAATACATATCAGGTCTTTCTCATATGTCGATTCTAAAATAGCTGAATTCAGAGGGAGAAAGTGATAGCAGTGAGCAGTCAGGCACTTGCCTTTCATGTGGCCAAACTTTGTTTGCCACTGCATATTGCCCTCTAAGAAAGACCAGCTGTGATCCCTGAGCACTGAGTCAAAAGTAATCCCTGACCACTGTGAGGTGTGACCCCAAACCTAAACAACAACAGCAACAATAAAAGCAAGAGGAGTAATTAAAACAAAAAGAACTCAGAGAAACAGAGTAGGACGGTGATATCCAAGATTCAGGTGGTGAACTGGGAGATGTATTATATATTTGTCATAGGATCAAACTTCTAGTTATAATAAGAATAAATGTGTTAACTAATGTACAGCATTATACAGCATGGTATTATGTCTTTGGAAGTTGCTAAGAGAAGAAAGTGAGTCTCCCCCTACCCACCACCACCTGCCACCCCAATTGATGTACCATTACCTGCACATTGAATATGATTTAGGACAGGTTCACACTTCTTCAGGAGTATGATTCCATACCCTGTTCCCCACCTAGTACAGATGAGCCCAGCTCAATAGCGAGTAAATGGAAGCATTGTCTGAACACAGTGTCTGACTCAGAGATTATGTTCTGTGCCTTCCAGAGTCACCCTTCTTTCTGCCCTCCCATTACCTACAGGGTGGAAGAAGACTATGTTTTTTTCACATACTAAAACCCCTAATGATGGAGAGAGGAGTGAGGGGAGGAAAAAGTGTGGGGAGAGCAGAATTGTCTGTTCCTCTGGTCAGTTCCTCTGCTGTCCTTCCCAGAGGTGTGAGTTCTCAGGGACCCCCTGGCGGGGACAGTATACAAAGGAGCCCCTGCAGATTGCTGGTCCTGGTCAATATTTCAAAGCAGTGTTCCCTCTTCCAGAGGGAGAAGAAGCTGGATGGAACACAACTCATATGCACTCAACTCCAAATCTTTCCAAAGTAGCACAGACAAGGGGTTTAGGGGTTTTTCTTCAGAAAGGAAGACAGACAGTAGTTTTGACTGTCACTCAGACATTGATTCTGTGGGGTGCTGTCCTCCTGCCTCTTGGCAGGGATACACAATGCAGAGAAGTCGATGACTCCTCCCTCCCAGCTTCAGGATTTTGTGCATTTTCTGTATTTGGGGGTGGAAATTATCTCTCAGACCTACGGGAAAGCACCCAGGGATGTGTTCGAGCAATGTAGTTGCTTCTATGAAAAGACACGGGCATGTTTGATTGCTTGAAGCTCTGTGGCCTGAGAAGCTTCCATTTCTCTTGCTCTCGGGCTCTCGGCAATGTTTATCCCTTAGAAAACTCCGTATTCAAGGCCCAAGGCTTTCTGAGTAGAAATGAGCAGATTTCTCTTTCATTTTCCTCTCGCCCTGTAAGCGATCTCAGTTCTAATGGTTTCGATTCAATGGACATTGTTCCCTTGCCTTGTCGTTTTATATACCACATATGAGTGAGGTCATCTGTTCTTTCTCTTTTCATTGCACTTTGTATGATACCCTCTGGTTCCATTCAAGTATTTGCTATAGCGAAAAAGTAAGAGTTCATTTTCCTGAATAGCTGAGTAGTAGTCTATCATTTATATATACTGCACTGTTCTTATTCATTCATCTATTTGGGGTCACTTGGACTGATTCCAGATTCCAGATATGCGTTCTTATAAATAGTGTTACAATGATTGTAGGTGTTCCATGTTCTTTGGATACACAAATAACCTACAAAGAGAAATATCCTGGCCCTATTATAATTTTTCCCTTTCTTTCTTTCTTTCTTTCTTTCTTTCTTCTTTCCTTCCTTTCTTTTTTCTTTCTTTTTTTAATTTTTTTTAGCAATCACTATGCTGTTTCCATAGAGGCTGATCCAGCCAATTTCTATTCCCACCAATAGTTCATGAAGATTTATTTTTCTCTACATCCACAGAGGACTGGAGCGATAGCACAATGGGTAGGTCGTTTGCCTTGCACGTGGCCGACCCGGACTTTGATTCCTCCATTCCTCTCAGAGAGGCCAGCAAGCTACCGAGAGTATCCTGCCAACACAACAGATACTGGCAAGCTCTCCGTGGCGTATACTATATGCCAAAAAAAGTAACAAGTCTCACAACGGAGATGTTACTGGTGCCTGCTTGAGCAAATCAATGAACAATGAGAGGACAGTGCTACAGTACTACAGTGATACTTCCACAGCACTTTTTCTGTTTTACCATTTGTTTTAAAACTGATTACTTTTTTTAGTTATTATTAAGATAACATATTTATCCTTTGCTTCACAACCACCACCAAAGCCCTCCCCACTATCCCTAGGTTCCTTCTCGTTTGCTCCATGGCTCCCCAACCCACTCTCTGCGTCCACCTGGTCACCTCTGTTCTGTTGTCAGAGTCCCAGGGCTTAATTCGCAATGAATTCTGTTCTTTTGTTTTGTTTCTATACATACCACGTATGGATAAGATTATTGCACATTTGTTCTCCTTCTGAATTGCTTTTTCGTTATTTTTTTACCGAATCACCATGAGATAGTTACAAAGGTTTCGTGATTGAGTTTCAATCATACAATGATTGAATACCCATCCCTCCACCAGTGTACATATTCCACCACCAATGTCCCCCAATGTCCCCAGTATCCTCACCCACCACCCCCACCCCTTCCCCTGCCTCTATGGCAGACAATTTCACATATTCTCTCTACTTTTGGGCATTATGGTTTGCAATACAAAAAACTGAGCTGCTATCATGTTTTGTGGGAAGCCAAGAGCCCTCTCATAGACCCTGGCCATGGTTCCCATGTTAGGAACTGCTTGGGACAGACATTG
>JAOXYA010064284.1:0-11783 GCA_028565675.1 Sorex palustris | reverse complement strand
AACAAGTGTCACAATGGAGACATTACTGGGCCTGCTCGAGCAAATCGATGAACAACGGGAGGACAGTGACAGTGACACTGAGGCTGACCCGGGTTCAATCCCCAGCATCCCATGTGGTCCCTGAGCCCACCAGGAATGATATCTGAGTGCAAAGCCAAGGGTCTGACCCAAACAAACTCAAAAAACAAAGTTAAAGACTTTTTTTAAAAAATTCTTTCAGAATCCTCCCAGACAGACTCAGATTGTGTCAATACCCCTGCGGAAGGTGAGTCAGTCTTGTTGGTGAGTCACACTTGGGGGGGCTCACACTTGCTCTTCATTGAGTTTGTAGCCTATAGTCATTGCTTTCGTAGCTCATACATAATGGGAAATTGCTGGTTTGTAACTCATGGGGTGGCAACACGGTGTGGTTGATTCAAAGACAGTCTCTGGCAATCATTTAAAGACTCGACTCTACTTGCCATCTTATTTAATAGCCCTGTTCAATCTCACATTAACATAGGGCAGTTTTTGTTCCACACATTTGTTGGTGTTCTGTGACCTATTTTGGCCCTGGAGTCCACACGCCAGAGCCTCTGGAGGAGTAAGACTTGCTCTTTGTCATCCAGGCTATTTTGGTGTGGCGGTGGTCAGGAAGGCAAACACTGACCTCACCTGGAATTCTCTGAGAGGCAGAAAGTCCTGCCACACTGCGGTGGGCAGAACCGCAGGCTGGAACATTCCCATGGGTCTGCTCTTCAACCGCACCGGCTCCTGCAAATTTGGTGAGGAACCTTGAGGAAGGTTGGGCTGGTATTCTGGGGACATGTCCTGCTGTGGAACTACAAGGGAGGGGACAGAAGGCTGATGGGGGCCTTGTTTGTCTTGGGGTAAGCACCATCTTCTCGAGTCATGGAGGGGTTCGTGGCATCCTACTTACCAGGTGCCTCCCCATCCCAACTCCCAGGTAAAAGGCCCTCCTACATCTTGTCTGTTCCTCTGCATCCTAAGAATGGAAGCAGGTGTGGTGAAATCAATGATATTTCAATTTTTTAATTTAATTATTTTTGGCTCCTGGGAAATTCAGATCTGGATTCCTTCTGCCACTGGCTTCCTAGTTTGGGGAAAGGGACCAACCTGTGCCACGATAGGAAACTTATGTGACTAGACAGATTGGCTTCCCACTCCACACAGTGACGGGACTGAGTCTGACCTCAAGAATCCTCATCCATTCTACTTCTGGGGCCTGTCACCGCCCCCCCCCCACCCCATGTACACTCCCTCAACCCATCTCACCTGGGTCAGATTAGCCTTGTCTACCTGTTGGCCACTCCTACTCCTCTTTTACTGCCCAGTCCTATCCCATGGCTCTACTAGCCACCGGACACTGAGGCTTGATGCACAAAGAGCAGGCACCCAGGTCAGAGGCTGGAACCTCTGACGGAGTGAAGTGGGCACATATGTCCCGGGGAGCAGCAGGTGTCTGGGAGATGTTCTGACATCACCTCTGGTCTGGTGCTGAATGGGGGGAGGAGTGGGGCTGGGTGGGGCTCATGGCTGGGGGATGTGTCTGCAGTGGTGATGGATCTGTGTTTCTGCGTATCCTGGCCAGTGGTAAACTGAAGCAAGTGCCCTGGCCTGGCAGTAGGGCCACGCAGGGGACTTGGGAAGTAGAACACTTCCCACATTCCTTCTTTGCAGCTGAATACTTTAATAAAAGCTGTGCCCCTGGGGCGGACCCCAGTTCCAGCCTCTGTGCGCTGTGCATCGGTGACGAGCAAGGTCAGAACAAGTGCGCAGCCAACAGCAAGGAGAGATACCATGGCTACACGGGTGCATTCAGGTGAGCGTCCATCCAGCTGCCTGTCCTTCAGCAGCTTGTCCCAAGAGACCGGTCAGGGCAGGAGCAGGGCTCACCAGCAGTTTAGCCAGCAGCCTCGGGGCTGTGCCACCTCCTTTCTGGCCACTCCACCCCAGGCCTAGAGCTGCAGTAACATCTGCTGGCCTCCAATTCTACTAGTTAGAGGATGTGGTGTCTTTCTGTACTTCCCATAACCTCTACCCACTCCCCCAGTCCAGGTTTTAGATCAGGTTTCGCTTTTCTCTTTAAGTTTGGCCTTTGAAATGGCGGCAAAGGGTGTATTGCTGCATTATTCTCTGAAAAGAAAAAGAAGCCAAAACATATGCTTTCAGAAACCAAAACATACGCTTTCAGAATCCACTGATAACCCGGAAGTGCTTCGTGGGCACTCTGCATCTCCTGTTTTTTACAGTCCTGTTCCTTAGGGTGTTGCTTCTCAGAGACACTGTTAGGGTTTGCCTGGCAGTCTCTATCTATTTACTGCTGGTCCACATCCCTAGTCTCCAACCGCCAACGCTAAATCTCCCCAGAAGATGGCGCTGTGAATCTGCAGTGGACTATGGCCAAAGTAGCCCTGGAACTTCCTGCCATCAGCTGAGGAGCCTGGGACCCTCCCATGGGTCACTGGTCACTGTCCCCTGAGTGTCTAGTAGAATGTGCAAAAGTAATTGTTAAGGGACTTGCAAACAGAAAGGTTGTGATGTGATTCCTCTCAGAAATATTATAGTCTCATGTCTGATGAGGAATTAAAAATCAGTAGTTTCTTTATTTTGCAGACCAACAGCAAGGTCTTATTTTGCTGGAAACATCAACACTTTAGTATTGATATTTATACTTGAGAAAGCACCTCCAAATTTTGTTCAAAGAGAAAGCTGGTACCAGAAGTCTTACCTCTATATTTCTTTTGCATGTTTTTAATTAAAAATTAAAGAACTGTGATTGACAGAGTTATTGATAATGGCATTCAAGCACCAAACCCACCACCAGTGTCAACTTTCCCCCACCAGTTATCTCTATCTGTCCAGCGTATTGCTGATTCTGAATTTTGAACAGTCTGCTATTTTCTGCTACCTTTCTATTGCAGACGTTAGCCCCACAACTCTCCCTGTGTCCCTCCCACCCACTGTCACAAACTGCATCTCCATTGTCTGTCTAGCAAGAGTACACCTTAATCCATGCGTGCATGGTTGCAAATATGAAAATATCACTCTCATGTTAAATGTGGTATAATAACATGATATTTCCCTAGAAATCATGGTCTTTGTCTTTTTCATGTTTCTATGTTTTAGGGCCTGGAATGTATATCACAAATATTTATGCAAGCTTGAGTGAGTTCTCTCCTCTGGTGATGTTTGTTTTTTGGACCATTTCAGGTGCCTGGCTGAGGGGGCAGGAGAAGTCGCCTTTGTGAAAGACACCACTGTTGGGCAGAACACGGATGGTAGGTGAAGATGTTTCTCTTCTCCCTCACCAGCAGAGCCAAGGGTCTCAGCCAGCCTGGTTATTGGATTGGCATTTCTGAAGCGTAGAAACTTCTCTAGTCTTTGACTCAATTTCATTCAGAGATTATTTACCTCAGTGTACAACATAGTGTCAGCTATCAGTATCACACTGATTTTGAAATTAAATATTCTTTCCTTCTCCTCCTCCTGCACCTCCTCCTCCTCCTGTACTTTCTCCTCCTTCTTTATTTCTCCTCCTCCTCCTCCTCCTCCTCCTCCTTCTTCTTTTTCCTCTCCCTCCCTCCCTCCTCTCCTCCCTCCTTTCCCCCTTCTCTCTCTCTTTGCTTCTCTCTCTCTCTCTCTCTCTCTCTCTCTCACACACACACACACACACACACACACACACACACACTTCCTCTTGTCCGTCCTCCAAGCTTTCAGAAGGAGAATTAAAGCCATTTATGTGAATTTGGAATTATTTCAACATCAAGCACACAAAGCCAAGATCTGAATTAAGTGGTGAGGTCAGAGGGACAGACAGGCTTGGCCTGACAATGAATATTTACCCGCACACACACAAAGACATGCACATAATCATATTTCAAAGTATGAACCCTTAATCTAAGTGCTCTCCAGGGAGCAGACTGCTATCAAATTTAATTATAAGCTTCACTGGTATTTTATTGGAACTGACTAAACATAATAGGCTTGACTAAACACAGAAGTTCCAATATTTCCTCTGATTGCTTAAAGGGCATTTGAATATGGAAGGACACAATTTCTCTTTGAATATCAACCAGCTATTTTTCCTTTTGAACTTGCTGGAAAATAACATACAGTGGGATGATTTTTTTCTTAAAAATGAGCTTCTTTGTTCAACATGGGTTAGATTCACAGCCTATCAAACCCACCGTCCCAGAGTGTGCATCTCAGTGGCATCAGCACCTCTATGGATTGTGCGACCACTCACACAATCATTTCTTGAGTTGGACAGCCCCCTAAACCCCTGCATGGATTAGCATTTGTGTCCACAGCTGAGTGGGATTCCCATCTCCGTCCACACTCATTTCCATTTTCTGGAACATTGCATATGTGGAGCCCACATTACAATCTTTGGTGACTGGTTTCTACCTGAGCACCACGTGGTCAAAGTTTATCCATGTGGTAGAGGTACCACGTGGTAACTCACTGGTGTGTGTGTGTGTGTGTGTGTGTGTGTGTGTGGTTGGGGGAGGTGTCCACTCCTGGCAATACTCAGCCTGTCTGTGCGGGTCTGATGGTCAGATTTTTGGCTTGTGACACAGAGTAGCTTGGACCCAGAGGTGCTGGGGCACCCCAGATCTACCCTCGGTGGTGCTGGGGAGAGAATGCCATGCTTTACCAGGGATTTTGCGTGGGGCCCCATATTGGGCTCTGCTCCATTTCATGCCTCCGTTTCAAGCCTTGACCCTTCATGCCTTTTCATGGCTGGTGTACTATACATTCATCCAGCGTATAGTGTCGCTGTCACAGTGGATAGACTTGCAGTTGTTATTGTTTGTGCAGGATAAATCTCCCTTCTCTTGCTTTTGTTTTTCTTTTTCCTATTTTTTTGGCAGGGGCACAGCCAGCAGTCCTCAGAGACTGACACTGTGCTCTACTGACAGTGCTCCTGAGGCTATATGTGGAGCTGGAGATCAAACTGGGGTTGACCAAATTCAAGGCAAATGCCTTAACTTGCTGTATCATCTCTCCTGCCTTCCTTCTTTTGCTTTCTCGATGTGTGGTCACTGACCCATGGCTGGCCACCGTCAGCTGGCAAGGACCATTTCATATAGCCTGGCTTTTTTCTCTTCCCAGGAAAGAACACTGAAGCATGGGCCAAAGATCTGAAGCAGACGGACTTTGAACTGTTGTGTGTCGATGGCAGCCGGAAGCCTGTGAGTGAGGTGCAGAGTTGCTACCTGGCCAAGGCCCCTGGTCATGCAGTGATGTCTCGTAAAGACAGAGTAGAATTTGTACGGAAGGTGCTGCTCCAGCAGCAGGTAAGAAGCGCCAATCCCACCTGGCCTTTCTGAACTCAAGGTGCCTATTTGGTGGCTGTGGCATGAGGCAGGGGCTTGGTTCCCTGCCAAGACTTTTTCTCTGCCTCCCTCTTCTGGCAGTGAATGGATAACAGCATTTACTTCCTACTGGGGGACTCCCCAGCCCTCCTGGAGGAAAGGGAGGTTTCCTGAGCAATGGCAGGCTTGGCGGGATATACCTATCACCTGCCCTGGGTATCGTGTCCCATGACTTGGGCTCACTGCACTGTCTGGGTATAGTTACACTTCCTGTCCCTCCTATTACTCTTCAAATGAGGGAAGACACTGAGCCTTCTGCCATAATGCTGAGTGCGGTTTGCTCAGAGGATATGAGGCCTGAGCCTGAGCATTGTTCTAGACAAGGCCTCTGCATCTGAAATCTCTACCAAAGGATCTATAGGGCGAAGAAAGTTATCTCGGGGAAGTGATTTGGAGGAAATACTACAATTTCCTTGAAATGTGATTGTCATTGGTGCTTTTGTTGGACCTGCAAGCAACATCCCTCTAGGTCACCTGGGATGGGGAAGAATTTGTGCAAACGCTGCCATCCTACGGAGCCCTTTCCTGGGTACCAGCCTGGGCTTATTGGAGTTCTGCCATTCATATGGTGTTTGGTTCTCACGCAGCCCTCCTGGGCATGGAGCGGACACCCTGACCATGAAAGACCCAGGGAGCTGTCCAGGGCCACGATCAGGGAGCGACAGGCTTTCCACTGCGGACCTCTCCCTGGGCAATCTGGCTAATCCCAAAGCTGGAGGTTATCAGCTTTGGGGGGTGACCTTGAAAGTCTTCACCTTGCACTGAGCTGCCATAAGGCCTGTGAGATGAGGTCGCAGATGCAGAAGAAAGGACTCAAGGGCAAAATGGAGACTAAAGCTAACACTGCTATAATAGAACAGAGAGTAAATTTAAGAGGGTAAATCCTAATTGTTTTCACCACATGAGAAATAACTTTTTCCTTTTGCTGTTTTGGGGCCACTGTATCTGGCTGGGAGCCACCCATGGTTTGGTGCTTGGGGGTGACTCTCCTTTTGCTGTTTTGGGGCCACTGTATCTGGCTGGCGGCCACCCATGGTTTGGTGCTTGGAGGTTACTCTCAGTGGCTCTCAGGTGACCATATGGTGCTGGGATTAAACCTGGGGTTCCAGCATGCTAAGCAAGTGCTTTTGAGCTGCGATCTTCCGAGCCCCACAGGAGGAAAATCTTTTCCTTTCCTATTCTTTTTATTGTATCTATGTGAGAAGGAAAGAACTGTAGCACTGTCCTCCCATTGTTCATCGATTTGCTTGAGCGGGCACCTATAACGTCTCCATTGTGAGACTTCTTGTTATTGTTTTTGGTGTATCGAATATGCTATGGGGAGCTTGCCAGGCTCTGCCGTTCGGGTGGGATACTCTCGCTAGCTTGCCGGGCTCTCTGAGAGGGACAGAGGAATTGAACCTGGGTCGGCCTCATGCAAGGCAAATGCCCTACCTGCTGTGCTATCACTTCTTGGCGTGAGAAGCATGCTAGTGAAAAATGGCTAGCATTTCAAAATATATGCAAATCAAACCATCATGCCCTATACCTTAGATGTATATGCAGTGTTGGATGGTGGTAATGGTCTCTCAGTAAAACTTGGGAGAAAGAAAGGGGGAAGTGGGGGAGGTGAACTCAGCAGTGGGGTAGTGCTTGAGTGCTCACTGCACAGGGTGGGTCCTCCAGCAGGGTGTGGGCACAGAAGGGTTCGGGTCAGGGAGGAATCAGCTAAGGTGACTGCGGTACTCTAGAACTCAGCTGCTTTGGCTCCAGTTTTCCCAGGCTAGTCCTGAATGGGAGCAGTGTCAGTGTGTGGTCCCTCCTCATCCCTCTCCTCACCTGTTTCCTTCTGCCCCTGTGCAACAGGCTCTGTATGGGAAAAATGGACAAGATTGCCCAGGCACATTTTGCTTATTTTCGTCTGAAACCAAAAATCTTCTGTTCAATGATAACACTGACTGTCTGGCCAAGCTCAAGGACAATGCGACATATGAGACACATTTGGGAGCTGAGTACATCACAGTTGCTGCTAACCTGTGGCAGTGTTCCAACTCTGGTAAGTGGAGGACGGCACCCCTGGGAAAGCTCTAGGGATGAAGGTCGAGGTGAGAGGGGCGGCAGCATTTCCTAGGCCATGAAGATGGGTATAATGATGAGGCCAAGCGATGCCTTGTTGTGTCAGGCAGTTGCAATCTTACTGGTGAAGGGAAAGAATTAGGGAATAAAAATAAGCAGTCTGTAATGACCAGGCTCAGTTTTTATAATGCGGAGAACAACTATTATGAGGGCATACAAACTAATTTTATACAGTAAAATGAAGTGTCTTTCTTGATGTGTTTGTACATATACATATAAAGACATGTATAAACATATTATAAGTGATAGTTTAATTTTCATAAATACCAATCATAGACAAAGTCTCAAAACAGTTTAGCCAGAAAAAATATTTTGGTAATCATTGCTACTTTAAAAACACATAGGAGGACTTGCTGAATGTTCTAAGACTCAAGGGAAACTGTCCCTGTTATTAGGATGCGCCACCCCCCACCCCTTACCATGTACTGGGACATCCAGATTTCTCTTCTTGGCTGGCCACCCAGAAGATGTGAGGCTTTGGTGTGGCTTGGGAAAGGGGCAAAAGTCTCTCTATCAGTGCTTCTCAACCAGGCACAATTTTGCCCCCAGAGGAATATTTGGCAATGCCTAGGTGGGGCTGGGATCTAGTGGTAGAAGCTGAAAAGAAGCCCCTAGCCAAAGCACAGCAGAGCGCTCACAAACTAGAATCGCCCGGCCCAACATGTCAGTAGCACCGAGACTGAGAAACTCACTCTGCTTTATGTCAACTGACATCTTAGGGAGTTAGGGCACAAGTGGTCCGAGGACTCTACTGTAAGAAACTTGGCTGTTGGGCTACTCCTATGAGAAACACAGTCCACTGTGTCCCGGGCAGGGTCTCTGTTCATCTGAGCCCCCAGTCCTTACCACAGCAACTCATGCAAAGCAGAGCTCAGCGAGTGTTTGCAGATGAGTAGCAGTGAGTGGGTGAGTTCTGGTCTGAAGCACAGTTGCGCAGAGAATTGTATGAAGGTGATGTTGTGAATTACTCACCTACTCTCCTTCAGAAAGTTAGAGGACTGTCTGTGCCTTGTGAATTGAGTGTGTGATTTGCTTGGTGACCAGTGGGGTGTGGTGCATCTGGGCTACTCTGTGTGTCTGTGGTTCTAGTCCTGGGGCAGTGTGAGCGAGGGTGCTTTGGGATAATCTGTGTAAGTATGTTCCTGGGTTGGCTCATTGTTCTGAATCTCTGCTTTGCTGTGTTCCCCAGAGCTTCTGGATACCTGTGCCTTCCTGGGCAACTAAGACCCCAGAAGACAGCTCAGCCTCCCTACAGGAGCCTCGATCCTTTGTCTTCGGTGTCCCCCCAAGCGTGCTGGGACTCCTTCTTCTGGAGGGTAGAAGCGTGCCACTTTCAGCTGTTTCCATAATTCTCTGCTATCTCTTTACAAAAAATGAAATTTTTACTTAAACATCATTGGTTTTCATTCATAATAATGCATCACTCATCACTCACTTTTTTTAAAAAAATTGAATCACGATGAGATACAGTTACGTGCTTTCATGTTTGAGTTTCAGTCGTACAATGATCAAACACCCATCCCTCCACCAGTGCACATTCTCCAACACCAATGTCCCCAGTATACCCCCCTTTCCAACTCTCCCCCTGCCTCCATGGCAGACAGTTTACCCCATACTCTTTTTCTCTGCTTTTGGGCATTATGGTTTGCAATACAGATACTGAGAGGTTTTCATGTTTGGTCCTTTACCTACTTTCAGCACACATCGCCCATCCTGGAATGATTCCTCTAATCATCATTGTCTTAGTGATCCCTTCTATATTCCAGCTGCCTTCTCCCCCAGCTCATGATCATCAGTCACTTTTTTTTTCATTTTTATAATTTTATTTATCGAATCACCATGAGAGCAGCTACAAAGCTTTCGGGTCTAAGTCTCGGTCATACAATGAAACACCCGTACCTTCACCAGTGCCCATTCTCCACCCCTAACAACCTCAGTTTACTGACATCCCACACCCTCCCCCTATCTGTGGTAATGATTTCCACATTGCTAATTAGTAATGATTTCCACATTACTCTCTCTCTACTTTGGTCACATTCAATATTTTGACACCGGACCCACCATTATTATTTGAGATTTTACCCCAACACCAGATATGCTGAAAAGGCTACATTAGACAATTTGTTTTCTATTGCTGATTATGAATAACATATGATGTCGCATGGCTGCAGTAGTAGCCATGCAGTTTTGAAATTCTGAAATTTTAACATTTAAATCTGAAGGGATTTCTGCCAAAACCTTCTGGGTTCCGAGATTTGCTCCTGATTCTCTGGGATCATAGCTGTTAAGCAGCTTGATCAGGAGCCAGAAAGGCCGTTCGTGGGTGATGACTTGGGGTCTTGTTGGGGTGGGAAGGACAGGATCAGCTAACCCCCATCCCATGAGGCCCAACATGTCTCGTCACTGTGGGCCCAAACCTGACTGTCCAATGGCCTCTGGAGGATGATGGCCGCCGAGCTGCCAGGGGGAAGCAGGCTGAAGGACAACACCCTTTTCCCCCTGGGGTGGCCCAATAGTAACCTACTGTGTGGTCCAGACACATTTCTGCCAAAAGCCGCTGGGTTTTGAGATTTATTTCTGAGTCTCTGGGATCATGGCCATTAAGCAGCCTGATCATGAGCCAGAGAGGCTGTTCGTGGGTGATGATTTGGGGTGTCATTGGGGTGGGGAGGACAGGACTGGCTCCACCCCCATCCCATGAGACCCTGGGTGTCTCGTCACTGTGGGCCCAAACCTGACTGTCCAGTGGCCTCTGAAGGATGGTGGCCACTGGGCCGCCAGGGGGAACAGGCCAAGGCACAAAACCTATTCCCATCTGGGTTGGCCCAGCACCAGTAACCTACTGCAGGAACGGGACGCATTTCTACCTAAAGCTGCTGGTTTCCAAGATTCGTTTCTGAGTCTCTGGGATCATGGCCATTAAGCAGTTTGATCAGGAACCAGAGTGGCCTTGCCTCCAATTATATAGCTGAGCCGGAGGTAGTTTGTGGGTGTGTTTCCTACATACCTAACTTTTGGCTGTTTACTTTTTTGGTAAACTTTGCCCCAAGTTTTTGGGGTCTGGCCAAAGGCACAGCAGCAAATTTGGGGTGTCTGGAAGTCTAAAGGCGCCATCAGGCTGCTGATGCACTTGGCTCACAGGTCCAGATTGACCTGCTGGCTGCACCATAACCCCTGAAATTGAATTTTAATTTTAATCAATCAATGGCAGGGATCAAAGAGGGTAATGACATGCCTTCGCTGTGGCCAAACTCAGCTTTTATCCATAGGACTTGGTTCCCTTAGAATCCAGGTGCATCTCTGGAGCCCTACCCTTTCCCAGCACCACCTGGTTTAGCCCTGGAGGACCCTGAGCACTGTATCCTGAGTAATCCAGAGCACTGCAGGGCCCGGGCTGCATGACATCCACAGGTGCCACATACAACTGCAGTCTGGTTGTCAGAGAATCACTGGACACTCCCACTTTCTCTCCTGATCAACACTATTGCCAATTTTATGATTAGAGACTTTGATGTGAAATAGTTGATTGTGTAGAACTATTTGCCTTATAATTTGCTTCTGGATTTTCTGAGGGCACCTTCATTTAGGGACAGATTTAATAGTTATGGCATAATCATTAATAATTGACTGAAAACCATCACTTTCCAACTGTTTCCAGATTCAGAGTTCTTGTAGTGTGCCACATCTTTACTGGTCTTCCTTTAAACCTGTAAGCTACCTTTTACTGAACCAGATGGTGATGTGAGGAACAACCAGGGTCTTCCCAAGCCTGATCTCCAAGACAGGGTCCAAACTTTGTCTGCAGACATATCTCTGACATTTGAATTTGTTTCACTCTTCTTTGAAGTTACCTTGCCTGGTAAGGAACACTAGCTTTCCTCATGCACGTTTACATCTATTTTGACTGAAAGTGAGAAATGATGTTTCATTTGAGTATCAGAGACCTGGGTAGGAAAAGGCTACTATAGAAACATTTGCTCTATTCATTTCTTTGTCACTTCTTGGTTCAAAGTTCATGGATGTTTTGGGGTTTTGTTTCTCCCCAATAACATTATTGGATAATGACCACAACAACCCTAGCTCCTGTTTTATAATGAAAGAACACCAGAATCTGAACACTTGGATTTCTTATGAACTTTGTTCTCTAGCCTGGGAAAAATTTTTAACCAGTGACATTAACAGGAGCATTTCAGCAATCCTTTTAGCAAATCCTTAAATGTTAACATTGTATATAAATACATATTTTAAAATGCAGTTCCTATGACTTTTAACCAAGTAGTGTCC
>JAOXYA010064259.1:0-39709 GCA_028565675.1 Sorex palustris | reverse complement strand
CCAGTCGCGCCGCCCCCACCAGCGATCCCGCGGGAGGACAGCGCGGACCTGCGCGCCGCGCGGTCCAGCTCCGGACCCGGGGGCTGTGTGTGTGGGGGGATGGGTCCTGGGTAAGGAGCTTGGCCAGGGCTTCTGTTGGGGGTCCCGAGCTCCCGAACCCACATGGGGAGGGGGCCTGGGAGGCGGTTGACCTCCCAGGGGTCAGCTGTGTGGGTTTCCAGGTGCTGGGAGGGTGGAGGGGGCTTCCTGTGGGGAAGGAGGGGGTCCCAGGGCAGGAGGGGTCCCAGGCCCCGCGCAGACGCCCTGGTGGTCCTGGCAGCTGGCTCTCTCCGCAGACGTCGTGAGCGGGGACCCCAGGAGCACGCTGCGGGTGCTGTACGGCCTCTTCCTCAGACACCAGCCGGGAGGGCTCCCCGCCGGGCCCCCCACTTAGCCCTCCTCGTCCCCCAACGCTGCTGCTGCTCCAAACCCGCCCCCTCCCGCCTCCAGCCCCAAATATCTGAGCCCACCCCCATGGGCGCGTCTGAGCCGCCTCCGTCTCGCCCCTGATTGTGACTGACGCGCGTTGGGGAGACTCGGGGGGGGGGCTGGTGGAGGTTGGGGGGCTCCACGCAGCCTTGGTCCTCGCGGTGCCCAGGGCTGGGGTGCAGATGCCACTGCATGGGGTGGGGTGTGGGGGTCACCCCCAGTTCCCGCCTGGCCCAGGACGCCGCCGCCCCCAGGGCCTGGGAGCCTCCTGAGGAAGAAATTTCTGGTGCCTTCCAGAAGTTTCCACCATGGCCCGGAGGTGGGGCCTTTCCGCACACACGGCGCTGAGTGTCCGGGGAGCTGCCAACTTAGGGTGGGGGGGGGGTTCCAAAAACCCACTTCAGGGTTCTCAGGGCCGAGGGGTGTCCAGGAAAGTGGGGGACTTTGCCATCTTCCTTCTTTCTTCTCCGGCTGGTTTTGGGGCGCACACAGCCTTGGGTGGGGTGAAGCCCAGGGTGGGGGTCTGGGGTGGGGGCGGGACCTCACAGCTGGGGAACTTGGGGGAACATCCTGCGGGAACAGCCCCGCAGCCCCGGGCTTGGGCGGGGTGTGAAAGGAGTCAGGGCCCTGCCTCTAGGGGTGCAGCCAGATGGGGGTGGGTTTGGGTCCTCCCAGGAACGGGGAGGGACACGGAGGTGCCGAGCACCCCACCGCCACCTCCTGGCACAGGCCCCAGAGGCTGCTCGGATCCAGAAGCTGGGTAGGGGGTTTGGCACCGTCCCCGCCCCCCAGCCCCCCCACCCCCGAGTCTGAAGTATGTGACGGAGCAGCTGCCACCGACTCTGCCCAGACGCCGAGTCCCTCGGGAACGCGATGTAAACGCCGCGGCTGGCAAGGCCACGGCTCACAGCCGGCAACTCAGAAGCACTCGGACCAGCGCCAGCGTCCAGCCCGAGGGGATGCCACAGCCTCTGGGGGCAGCGTCCCACGGAAAGGCCCCACGTTGGCCATGCCCAGAGTGGCAAAGACAAGGAGCCACGGGGCAGGGGCCACATGTGCTCTGGGAAACGGAAGGAGGGGTGTGTATGTGTGTGTGTGTGGGGGGGGTGTCTTCCAAACTCAGTCTCACACATGCAATGACCCAGACATTTCACTGCCGGGTACTTACCCGGGAAAGAGGAAAACAGATGTATGCATGAAGACACGTACATAAATAGTACTAGTGAACACGCACACACGTCCACACACATGCACATGCGTACACACATGCATACATGCACACGTGTACACACCACACATGCACACACACCACATGCACATACACACTCACATGCACACACAATGCATAAATGCACACGCACCCACACGTGCACACACACGCACATGCACTCTGATATTCGCCCGAGGCCCAGTGCTGGTGGGTGGGTGGATGGTCGCAGCCTGTGTGACAGGTCACCGGAGGCCACGGTTGGCCTGACACTGGGGAATGTTCATGGTCCCTTTGACTGAATGTTCTGGAAAGGCCCGAGGGGGTAGACGCAGGCCCAGCTTCTGGGCTGAAGGACAGGCCGCAGCAGGCCGGGGAGTGAAGAGTTGGGGTGATGGGAAAGTTCTGGCCCCAGGGCGCAGTGGTCGCTCCCCCCGCCCCCGCCACACCCCTGCCATCAGCCCTGGAGAATGGTGGGTGTGACCTGCAGGGTAGACAGCTAGGACCCTCACACTGCCGCCAGCCTGGAGCACAGACCCTGCAGACCCCGTCTCGGCGTGTGGCTTCAGCACTTCACGGGAAGGTTCCAGAAGCAAGGAGATGAGGCTGATGAGGTGCTTCTTCATGCGAGGCTACCTGAGTGGGCGTAGGGCCGGTTGGGGGGCCGGGAAGATGGTGCAGTGATTAGGGCAGGGCTGGGGAGAGGGTGCGGGGGGGGGGGACTAGGGCGGGCTGGGGAGGGGTGCAGCGGTTAGGGTGTGTGCATGAACCCAACCCTGGTCAATCCCTGGCTCCACGCAGCCCCCTCCCCCCCAGAACTGCAGGCCCCTTGCTTTGAACTGCTGGTTGTCTGGCTGAGAATCGCCGGCCTGGCCCCCTCGCCTCTGAGCACCTATAGGGAGCACCCCCCAGCCCCCTCTCTCCCCCAATAGAACAAGGAAGAACAGTTTGGATGCAGGTGGCACTGTTGGGCCAGGTGGGACACCCCCGAGGCCAGCAGGAGAGATGTGGGGATACCGAGGGTTGGAGCTCTGTGACCCCCACCCCAGGGCCAAGCTCTCCAACTGTGGTCACCACGTCCCTCTGCGGCCCCCGCTGCAGCCCCTGTGGGTCGGGGGACTCTCCCAGCTCAGTGCTTGGGAGACTGAGGCCATGCATGGCCTGGAGCAAACCCGGGGCTCCGGCCCTTTGAGCCCCCCTCTGGCCTCTGTGTCTCTTATGGGGACACTTCTTACGAGGTGCCCAGTCTGCCCTGAGGGTCCAGAGTGGGTCAGCGCCCGAGGCCTCGTCCGTCTCATTCCACCTACAAACACCTGTTTCCAAAACAGGGACCAGGGAGGCGGGTTCTGGGGCTGGGATCGATCTCTGTGGGGGTCACATTTCAGTGCAGTTAAAGCATCACACTTAGACCAGCCCCTCTTTCAAGCATGCACCTCCCCCGAGCCTGAGCCCCGCTCACGCCAGGCCCTTGCCAAGGGTTAGGTGTCTATATGTCCCCTATGTTATATGTTGCATGAAATATTACTTCTGCAGAAAATGTCAATGGCCTTGAAAAGAGTTGCGTCTTCTATTTATTTTTGTTGGGGGGGGGGTTTCAGGGTGATGCTCAGGGGTTCCTCCTGGCTCTGCACTCAAGAGTCACCCCTGGTGATGCTCGGGGGACCCTAGGGGATGCCTGTGATCGAACCCGGGTTGGCCGCGTGTGAGGCAAATGCCCTCCCCGCTGTGCTATGGCTCCGACCCGTATCTGCCATTTCTGACTGTCTTGGTTGTCCCACTCTGACTACCCCACGTGTCTGTGCTTCAGTGACCCCCTGCGCCATCATCCCTCTGGACTCACTGACCGTCTCATCACCGCCTCACCAGAGACACCCCTCATGGAGCCTGGTGGCAACTGCATGTTTGCCCCACTGGTTTTCCAGCTGTGCTGGGGGGAGACTTGGCAGTTCCCCCCCTCCCGCTGTGGGAGGATGCTGAGGGATCAGGCTGGGCAGGTCTGCCCCCTGCTCGTCCTACCCTCCCCAAAAAAGCGTAAGTGAGCTGTGAGGAACACGCCCCTGCTGCATACATCTGCTGGGAGCTGAGCCTGAGCCCTTAGCTGTGTGGGGACTGCCGGAGGGAGCTGCCGGCAGGTGGTGCTGTGAAGGGCTGATGGTGCACAGGTGAGGGGTTTTAAGGCCCCCACCTGGCGTGAGGGCGGAGCTCCGCCCCTTTCCAGAAGAGGCCCAGGGGTGGCTGGGGCGCGAGCCTCTCTGGGCGCTGAGCGGCAGAAAGTCCTGGTTTTGGGTTTTATGATTATTTGGCTTTTGGGGCCACACCTGGCGATGCACAGGAGTTCCTCCTGGCTCTGCACTCTGGAATTACACCTGGCGGCGCTCGGGGGACCCTATGGGATGCCCGGAATGGAACTGGAGTTGGCCATGTGCAAGGCAAACCCTCTCCACGCTGGATTATCGCTCCGGTCTTGGTTTTTGGTTTTAGTGGAGAGGAATCTTTCGGCGTCTTCTGCATCGTCACCGTTTCTTGTCTCGGTTTCCTCGTCTTCTGCCCCCAAGTCTTCCTCCCTGAGCATTTGCCTACAGCCCTGCCTGGTGCTGGCTGAGCTCCGTGGCCGCACAGCTGACTGTTCCAGAAGAAACTTTCTTAGGCTGTGGAGCTGGAACCTGCCCCCTGCGGACAGCCCTGCAGGGAGGCATGGCCGGTGCCCTGGACACCAATTTGAAAATCAGCGGCCGGCCCCTGTGTCCTGCCTCTGGAAGGTGCCTTTTTTCCTTTGGCTACTTGGGAGATTTACTCCCTACCAGGATGTCTCAGCAGCCCGGCGAGAGGGGCCTCGGTAAGTGAGGCTTATGTTTCTCCTGGTCGCTGGGCTCTGGGGTCTGTGAGTTTGTGACTTTCGTCAGAATCGGGAGGAAAACCTGGTTGGATATTTTTTTTTAAGCCCTAAGTCTTTGTTTCTGCCTACTGTAACCCCCTCCCCTCAATCTCTCCTCTCCAGACTCAGTGCAGTAACTTGGCGTTGCTTGGTCTGGCCTGTGTGTCCCGGCCACTCTGTCCTCTCCTCATGGCTCCGTCTGTGTCCCAGAGGCTTCAAATCGGTCCCTCGCCGGTGCTTATTCCGCCGTGAGTCTTATTCGTTGCGTAAATACGGGAGCGGGCACTCCTGGTGATGCTCAGGACTTACTCCTGACCCAGTGCTCAGAGATCTCTCCTGGCAGTGCTCGAGGGACCCTGTGGGGTTCGGGGGATTGAACCTGGGTTGGCCGTGTGCCAGGCAAGCGCTTTAGGCCCTCAGCGATCTCTCCAGTCCGTTGCGTGTTTTTCCTGTCAGAGAGGGTCATCTGGAGGGACTCGATTTGGGTCTTTCCCAACCTCTTCAGCGTCGTTCCTCTTGGCCCTTCCCTCTCCTTCCGCGGCCTTGGGGTAGGGGCCGGTACACGGGCGGCTCACACCCTGTTCACAGTGTTCACTCCGGTCAGAAACGACCCTCTGCATCATTTTGTGACTTTTTTCTTTTTTGTTTGAGTCCCCCCATCCCCCTCGTTACGGTTCGAGCTGTTTCAAGTTTTTCAGCACGCTTGAACCTTTAGAGAGGTGCGGTGGGTTTAGGCTCACTCGGCGGTGCTCGGGGGCTATTCATGAGTCTGTGTTCTCAGGAGCAGCTCTGGGTGGCATTTGCGGGACCAGGGGTGGTGCTGGGGGTGTGAGCGGGACGGTGGTCAATGCGGGCAAATGCACGCCAACGCCTCACTTCTTGTCCTCCGGCCTCTGATCATTTTAAGAAGTCCGGCTTCTCCGGCTTCTCCCTTTCTTCTCCTCCCGCTGGCGTTGGTATTGCACTGACGGGGTCGCACCGTCATATGGGCTGGTCATGACGGGCTGGTCATACCCAGGGGGTCACAGCAGAGCTGCCGCATGGGGTGATGCCAGGGACCTGCCTCACGCCTGCAAGGTGACCGCTGGGCTCCTGAGCTTGATGCTTTTCAATATGATGCGGCACATGGTGAAGATGTCCACTGTTCATATTAAATTGGGGCAGTTGGACCACACCTGGCGCGCCCAGGGCTCGCTCCTGGCTCTGTGCTCCAGAGCCACTCCCAGTGGAGCTCGGGGGACCAGATGGAGGGTCAGGAATCAAGCCCAGGTTGCCTGTGTGCAAGGCAAGCACATTACTCGCCGTCCTATCTTTTCCGCCTAAACATTGAACTTTTGGTTTGGGTTGGGTTGGGTTTTTTTTTTGGTATGTTTGATTTGGGAGTTGGGCTACATGAGGTGGTGCTCGGGATCCCTCCTGGCAGGGCTCTGTGGCCCATATAGGGTGCTGGGGATTGAGCCTGAGCGGCAGCATGCAAAGGCCAGCGCCCCACCCCCTGTACTATCTCAATGGCCCCATAAATGTAGGACTTTTAAAAATATTTCCTCTTCCCTTGTTGGACCCCTTCTGAGTGGCACCTCTTCCTCTGCCATCCTGCTGGCAAGGGCTCAGCTCAGACTCCGGCCCAAACAGGGGCTTTGCCCCCGCCCCCCACCGCCCACACGTGTGTTTGCCCCAGCACAGGGCACACACACACACACACACACACACACACGCACGCACGCACGCACGCACACCAAGCTCCCTGGGCTGCACCTGGCGCTCTGTCCTGGGATCACGTGCGTGGCAGATGTGGGATCCCCAAGAATTACCTGGGGCTTCCCAAACTCCCACCCCAGTGCCCCCCAAGGTAGGTGTGTGCGACCCCTCTCTGGTGCAGAAGAGAAGGTCTGCAGGCAGCTCTGTTGACTTGGAGGCACCCTAGGCTCCGCCCTCCCATCAGGCTCCGCCCCTTCACGGCCCCGCCCTTTCATGGCTCCACCCTAGCAGACCCCGCCCATTCCCTCCATGGCTCCACCCTGTTACCCAGGCTCCTCCCTCTCATCAGGCTCCGCCCTCCAACCCAGCCTCTGACCCCCCCCACCAGGCTCTGCACATGCCCTCCATAAATCCTCCCTCCAACCCAGACTCCGCCCATGCCTCTATGGCCCCACCCTTCCACCAGGCCCCGCCCTCCAACCCAGGCTCCTCCCCACGTGGCCCCGCCCTCCCATCCGGCCCCGCCCCACCCAGGCCCCGCCCCTTCACGACTCTGTCCTCCTGCCCAGGCTTCGCGCTTTCATGGCTCCACCCCCAGCAGGCTCCGCCCATTCCTTCCATGGCTCCACCCTGTTACCCAGGCTCCTCCCTCTCGCCAGGCTCCGCCCTTCAGCCCAGGCTCCGCCCATGCCCTTCATGGGTCTGCTCTCCAGTCCAGGCTCCGCCCTCCAAACAAGGCTCCTCCCCCACAGGCCCCACCCTCTCATCAGGCCACGCCCTCCCATCAGCTCCGCCCTCCCAAGGCTCCGCCCGTGCCTCTATGGCCCCGCCCACCTCCCGTGCTCCTGGAGGGAGAGGGTCCTCGCTGCTGCACGCCTGGGGCTGGCAGGGTCCCAGCTCCAGGCTTCGCTCCCTGCCTTCCTGGCAGCTCTCGCCTCTCGAGCACCCCCACCCGCCTCCTCTGCGCTCCCCCCCTCCGCTCCCTGCTGGCTCCCTGGAGAGGCGCCCGGGCCTCACGCGACACCCCCGCCTCTGTTACCGGGACAGGCTGCAGTGCACCCCGCCCCCCAGCTCAGCGGCACCCGGGGCACGGCTCCCTGGGGATGTGCACCCCGAACCCAGCGGAAACCCGCCCCTCTCCTGGTCTCTGGCCGGCCTGATGCTGCCCCTCGCCCCTGGCCACCAGGTACCCTCCTTTCGGCCCACCCCAGCCTCCCAGCCCTGGCCCCATCAACAGACCTGACAGCCCGCCAGCTTGGGGGTACCCCGTGGAGGAGGTTCTTCCCTTCCCCCACCCCAGCCTTCCCAGACTGCGCCCCACGTCCTCCAAGAGGGGGGGCTTCCCCAAGAGGGTGCAGAGAGCCCTGGGGCCTGGCACGTGCAGTCGAGGGAGCGAGTCCAGAGTAGGAACCGGAGAGAGGGGTGGGGAACCCCTCCATCAGGGCCCTGGCTCCCCCTCGCCTCCCCCTCCCCCAAGCCTGGCTGCAGGAGTGGGGGGGGGCGGGCTGAAGGACCCCCGCAGCCTTCGAGGGATGGGAAATGCCTGGAAGGACGAGGCTGGGCGCCTTGCCTCGGAGTCGAGCCACTTCCCTGAATAATCCGGGGGGCCGCGTCTCCTGCTTGGAAACTGGGTCTGGGCAGGCGGCAGAGCTGGGGGCCCCCGGCCCACCCCAGCCTCTCCGGGAACAGATGGCGAGACGAGACGTATCATTTTTCCTTTCCCCCAGTCAGCTGGCAAGCAAACAGCTTGTCTGGAGAAAAGTGCGGCCTCCCCTCCCCGCTGGCAACAGATCAAAGCTCCCCCCGAAAGCCCCCCGCCCTGCTCCCACCAGCCTCCTCTGTTAGACACACACAGCGGCCCCCCTCCTGACAGTGGGGGGGCCTCCAGGCGGATTTAGGGGCCCAGGTTTGGGGGTGGCGTGACTGGCCGGGAAGTGGGATGTCCCTGGAACGTTCTTCCAACGGCTCAGAGCGGCTTCGATTGCAAAGCTGCCCTCGTTTGTTGCGGGCTGCAAACCCACGCAGCGGGCCAGCCCCGCCACACGCTCCGAGGATGCTCTGAGCACCTGCCCATGGGCCCGGGGCTCTGGCTGAGGTGGGCTCATGCTGGAAGTGCTCCCAGCCTGGCCTCGGGTGCCAGGAGGGCCAGGGCGTGAGTTGGAGTCAGGCTCAGCTTCCTTCCCGCCCAACCATCCTCCTGGGGTTACGGTGGAGTTAAGGGAGACTCAGGGGCGTGGCAGGACAAATGCCCCCCCACCCAGCGGTGACCGTGACACTGGTTCACCCCTTGCCTCCAAGCGTCCTGTCGGCCAGATAGTCTTTCCTGCTCTTTCCTTCCCTCCTCCTAGGACTCCCACGAGGACCGGTGTGGCCCTTCCCCAGGGGCTGCTCCAGATGAGGCCCCCCATGGCTGGCTGCCTCAGTTTCCCCTTTGGGACCAGACAGCCCGACCTCGGGCTACCCCTCATCCCACTCACCGCATTGGTGATGTCTCCTGGCGCGGTGCTGGGCTCTGGGGGTGCTGCTGAGAGACTGTGGGAAATGGGGTGTCTAGAGCAAGGCCCACTCGAGAAGCACCCTGCGCCTGGTGCAGGGGGAAGAGTCCTGGGTGCCTGGGGACCCCCGACCCCTCAGGCCCCGTGTCCTGTGTGAGTGACCAGAAGAATCCCATTGTGTCCCTGTTGATCAAGCACCCCGGATGGTCATGGTTTGGGGGTCCGACCCCTGGACCCAGAGCTGCAGGACCTGAGTTTCGGGGCTGCGGACCCCCAGGGAAGGAGGCTTTGAACCTCCCTGCTGGCGCTGCCCCCCCCATGCCTCAACCACAGCAGGAACTGGGGTGTGGCGGGAGGGGGTGTCCTTGAAGGCAGGTCAAAGGGCCAGTGCGTGTGCAGGGGCAGGGTCAGGGCATCAGCAGGCAAAACCCTCCTCCAGGAGGAAAACGTGGCATGAGACACACACACTCACATCTGTGCCACACACGAGAGATTCACACTCTGCACACTCATGCACGTGCAAACATGCATATTCACACACACTCATGTGCATGCCTATAGTCAGACCCAGGGACACACATATGCACACACACACATAGTCACACCCACAGATACACAAACACATGCACACACACATAGTCACACCCACAGACACACAAACACATGCACACACACACACCCACGGACACACACATAGTCACATACACACACACATGCACACACACAGTCACACCCAAAGACACATGCACGTACACACAGACTCACACCCACAGACACACACGCACACACAGTCACACCCACAAACACGCAGACTCACACATGCAACACAGACTCACAGACACACACACACATACTCACACCTGGGAACACACACATACACACCAACTCACACCTACACATATGCACACATATCGACTTTACCCATGGACACACACACATTCTACACATACACACCTCACACATATGAACATATACATAGCCCCACATGCACTTACACTCTTGCACACACACAAGTCTTGTATACACTCACCTACATGCACACACACAGAGGTGCACGTATTCACACATACGGACACCCATACACACCCATTTGCACACGCACCACACACATGCATGCATGCACACGATGCACACATGCACACACACACACACCCATAGTCACATGCACCACACACTCTCACAAGCGTGCGAGGCCCGGGCGCGATCCCTGCCCGTCCTGCCCCTCCCCTGCTCGGGTGTGGGTTTGCTTGGTCCCTGGAGGTCTGATCCACGCACCCCTGCAGCTAGGGCAGGGCTCGGCGCATTCTAGGAATGAGAAATACAGCAGGGCTTGGCAGAGGAGAGCGCTTTCTGCACCCGCACCGTCTGACGAACGAACGGAAGGGATCGCCGGTGGGTGGGAGCGAGCTCCCCGTCGTGGGCGGCATCCAAGCGGTAGCAGGGGAGCCCGGGGAGGGCCGGGAGGAGCAAGCATGCCCGGCTCCGGGCTGCAGCCTGCGCTGCCTCCACTCCTGCAGGGGGCACTGGCTTCCCAGGGACCCCCTCCCAGCCCCCTCCCGGCCCCCTCCCTGCGCCCTGTCTCCTCGCTGTCCTAGAAAACGAGAGGTGACAACAGTCTCGATTCGGCTGAGCCGCCCAGATGGAAGAGGCCGCAGAAGCAAAGACCAATATTTATTCATTATCATACTCAGAAATTAGACTGCGCCACAAATAGACACTCCGAACGCGGCCGCCCGGGCCGCTCGCACCGGAATGGCTCGCTGCCTCCCGCACCGGGCTGCCGAGCGTGCCAGCCCCCCTCCCCCCGCGTGCCAGCCCCCCTTCCCTTCTGCGCCTCAGGCCAGGTCCATCCCTCAGAGCCTCGGTTGCCCTTTTATTACTATTATTATTCTGTTTGTTGGCTTGGAGGCCAGACCCGCCCCTCCCCCCCCACAAAGGTTCAGGGCTTCCTCCTGGCTCTGCACTCGGGAATGACTCCGGGGCGGGCTTGGAGGACACTGTGTGGGTTCTGGGCATCGAACCCAGATCGGCCACGTGCGAGGCAAACACCCTCCGCTCCGTGCGGTGGCTCCAGCCCACGGATGTTCTTTTACAAAGATTCCTGCTGGGCCTGAGGGACGGCACAGTGGTGAAGGCGAGGCCTGGCCCAATCCCCGGCACCCCGGAGGGTCTCCCCCCACCCCCCGAGCTCGGCGTGATTCCTGAGCACAGAGCCAGGAGTGGGCCCTGAGCACTGCCGGGTGTCGCCCCCAAACCAAATCCCAAACAAAACATGAGGATCATGGAGTTTGGGGGCAGGAAGAATGTCTGCAAGCTCGAGCAGGAACCTGCACGGTCCGGGGTCATTTTGGGGAAGGGTTGTGCTGAGGGGTCCCCGGGGGCAGGAGTGATTCCCCCCCACCCCAGGGCTGGTGGCTGTGGCACCTGCTGACACTTGTGGCTCCTCCCCTGCCCTCACCAGAGGGGGCCCCTGCCTGAGCTCAGCAGTCCGGGGGGGGGGGCCCTGGGCGTGTGTGTGTGTGTGTGTGTGTGTGTGTGTGTGTGTGTCTCACGGGATCAGCCACAGACTTTCATTTTGGGTTTCATTTTATTTTATTGCTTGTTGGGTCATACCTGACCCATGCACTCAGGAATCCCTCCTGGCGGGGGCTCAGGGGACCCTATGGGATGCTGGGAATCGAACCCGGGTCAGCCGCGTGCCAGGCAAACGCCTTCCCCGCTGACCTCCCTCCAGCCCTCGTGTCTGCTTGGATCTACTAGGAGGTCTGGGGCCGGGCAGCTGCGGACGTGAGTGAACCCCCGCACAGCTGACCAGCCGAGGACGTGGTCTGCCTCAGGGTCTGTGTGCAGGAATGACGCCCTCCCAACCCCCGCCCTGCCACCCCCCTGTGACAGACTCGCTCTCCCGGGTACCGTGATGACCTCGCAGGGGCTCTGCCGGCCTGCTGGCCTGGCCTCCCCCGTGTCCCCCCAGAACCCTGCACCCCCATGTCATATGACTTTTATTGGTCCGGATCTTTGTGCAAACATTCATTCGTTCACATGGTCCCAGAGAGGATTTTTGGGGAGAGGAAGTGTTCTTATGCTAGGAAAAATGCAATCAATATTTCACTCTTGTCCTGATTTTGCTCCTCTTCTTTGACAAAACTGTGGAAATCCCTCTCAATCCCCTGCAGAACTACAATTTATTCTCTTAACTACTTGCGTGGAAGCCCGCGGCGCGAGGGTTCCGAGTAGCAGCCCGCCCCCGGGGTGCCGGCCCGCACAGCCCAGCTCAGACCGGCTCGGGAGACCCTCTCCAGAGGGGCTGGGGGATTTTGTGAGTCAGGCATTTAATGGATTTGGTTAAAAATAATTAAATTCTATCAACTTAGAGTGAAGCACTTTCCATTAAAAAGCCAAAGGCCTTAATACTCAGAACGAATCACTCCCTGGCTCTCTCTCTTGCAGATCCTTCGGAGTTAACTTGTATCCATTGTTTTCTTCTTTTCTTTTAAAAAATTGAAGCTTTATTTATCTTATTGTAGAAAGAAACCCAATTATTGATATGATTCCTTGCTTTTAGTTTTTGGGCCATACCCAGCCATGATCAGGAGTCACTCCTGGTGGTGCTTGGGAGAGCATGTGGGATGCCGGGGATCGAATCCAGGCACAAGGTGTGCACAAGGCAAGCACCCTCCCCGCTGTGCTATCGCTCTGGCCCCTATTGATATGATTCTAGAGTTAAAATTGATTAGATAACAAAGCGGCGATAATCAAATCAATAGAGAGAAATCAACCTACGTGACAATTGTATCTGATCACAGCATTAAGTTTTTTTTGGATGCTCAAGGGTTACTCCTGGCTCTGTGCTTGGGAATTGCTCCTGGTGGTGCTCGGGGGACCCATAGGATGCCAGGGATCGAACCCAGGTTGGCCGCGTGCAAAACCAACGCCCTCTCCGCTGGACTATTGCTCCGGCCTCTGATCACAGTGCTGTTACCCCTTGGCTAGGACTTACTTGAGCTGTCTGTTGCTTTAAGAGGAGTCACGCCATCCATCCAGAGACCTCAGGGTCTGTGATCTGGGACAGAGTGGACGCGGTGACTTCTGGGCAAGGTGGGCGTGGCCTGTGGGGGGTGGGGACACTGTCCACTCTGACCCCGAAAAACCCACCAGCGTTCTCAGCCTGGGCTCCGGGCACCTGAGTCCTTGCATCCGTTGTAACAGACCAGTGAACTGTCCACCCTGGCCACCCCTGAGTTGGGATCAGTGTCTCGGGGGTGTTCAATGTCACACCCCAGGAACTGGCATCTTATGAATCAGGCCTCGGCTGATGGTGGGGACGTCACCCAGACCAAAGGCACACAAATGTGGGCCCAGGGCGCTGGGCGGCAGGTAGAGGAAAGTGCCAGGTATGTGCCACTCTGGGGCTCCACCCCCAGCACCTCAGGGCACCTCGAGGTGTGACCAGCCACAGCCTCCACTGTGAAAGCCCCACCTCAGCCCTTGGACCCCCCCGACCCCGACCCCTTCCCACCAGTCCCTTCCTCTAAGCAAAGGAAATGAAGCATTCAAGATTGACTTTGCATTGGGAAATCATATTTTTTTTCTTTTTTTGCTTTTTGGGTCATACCCGGCGATGCTCAGGGGTTCCTCCTGGCCCTGCACTCAGGAATTACTCCTGGCGATGCTTGGGGGAATCCTGTGGGATGCTGGGAATTGAACCCGGGTCAGTGCGTGCAAGGCAAACACCCTCCCTGCTGTGCTATCGCTCCAGCCCTGGGAAATCTTATTTAAACAGAAGTTCACTTGCAGAAACGCAGCCGTGGATGGGTTTATAGATTACAGCCATAGTTTGAACTGATCTGGCACAATTCAGGCCAGCAAGTGGGTTGGTTTCATCTTTTTTTTTTCTTTTTTGGCTTTTTTGAGTCACACCCAGCGATGCTCCAGGGTTCCTCCTGGCTCTGCACTCAGGAATTACTCCTGGCGGTGGTCGGGGGATGCTGGGAATCGAACCCGGGTCGGGCGTGTGCCAGGCAAACACCCTCCCTTCTGGATGATTGCGCTTCAGCCCTGGTTTCGTCTTTCTTTAAAGAGAACAAGAGTCTGTGAGCTGTCTGTTCTCCCCCACCCATGTAGACGGTTCTGGGAGCTTCTCCCTCAGAAGCCTCGGGAAATCAGCCTTCGCTCTGCCCCGAGAACAACTCCTGGCGCTGTAAACATTTCTAAAATTGGTGCCGAGAAGCGGCTGTGCCGCGTCAGTGTCAGGTTCTGTGGGGCCGCGGGCAGGTGGGGGGGGCCGTCCCCAGGGGCTGGGCGGTCGCTGCTTCGTGACTGCCACACGCAGAGTCTCTAAGCCCCACTGCCCGCGGTCCCGACTGGCTCCCGCAGCCTCTGGCCTCGTTAGCGGGGCAGATTCTGATCTTCTTTGTGCCGCGTGAGGGTCTGCGCAAACCCAGACTCGATCGTTTCCTGACTCCGAAGTGGCACTATGACTCAGAGCCTCTGAGAGGCACACTGAGTTTCCATGCGTGGAAAATAATAATCGTAATATCTTTTTTTTTCTTCCTCAGCTCTTTCCACCACTGGGGTTCCACTGTGGAATAAGCATTCCTTGATTTGTCAGTACTAAGGTGACAAGTGGGAGTGGATTGACAGGAGACAAGGTGGCCCTGGGCTTTTGAATTTGCATTGACCTCCCCGGGTCTGTTTGCCCCCCACAGGGGGTCACACGCCTTGCGTGGTGAATCTTCTGGCTTAAACGACCCAGAGCAAAATGTCCAGCCATAGTGAAGAGAAGCTGTACCCCCCCAAATGTCACCATCACTGTCCTCTCGTTGTTCATAGACTTGCTTGAGCAGGCCCAGTAATGTCTCCGTTGTGAGGAGACTTGTTGTTACTGTGTTTGGCATATCAAATACGTCACGGGTAGCTTGCTGGGCTTTCCAAGAGGGACGGAGGAATCGAACTCAGGTCGGCCAGGTTGGCCGCATGCAAGGCAAATGTCCTACCTGCTGTGCTATGGCTCCAGTCCTATCCCCCAAATATAGCCCCTTGCAAATGGCACCTCAAAAAAAATCCCCTGAAGAACTCACTCTTTATTTATTTTAAATTTTTAATGTTTTAATTTTTATTTATTTTTTGCTTTTTGGGTCACACCCAGCGATGCACAGGGGTTCCTCCTGGCTCTGCGCTCAGGAATTACTCCTGGCAGTGCTCGGCGGACCATATGGGGTGCTGGGAATCGAACCCGAATTGGCCATGTGCAAGGCAAACTCCCTACTCGCTGTGAGAACTCGCTCTTTAAAAAGAAAGAAAATAGAACTTAAGATCCCTTTGAAGACCAAAGGATGTCTCGGTTCAAAATGTGGTTGAAAGACATCCACGTTCAAAAGCTGCCCTGAGATCAGGCTGACGGTATATTGCAGTGTTTCAAGTTACCTCACGCTGAGAAATAAGCGCTTGCTTTTTTATTCTGGTATCGAAAGGAGAAGTTCTCGCCTTCCCGGAGTCCAGCGGAGGGGAAACTGAGGAAGAGGAAGGGTTCTAGCCATTCTGGGCGAATGGCACCTTTTCAAACCGGAAGGAATTCCACTCAGCTCTGAAAGCCCCATTGCCTAAGGCATGGGGATGGCACCCCCAGATCCCGCCTGGCAGCGCACGGGGTCTGCGCCCTGGTGTGTTGCGGCACAGGACAGATTCTTCCAGGGCTTGGAAACCGCTTCTGCAGTCGTGCCAGGGGCTCCCACACCCCGTGGAGGAGCCACGTCCCATGGTCTGCGTGGCCTCACCTGCTCACAGACCCAGAGGCGAGCGGGCAGCTCTGCACCCTCGGAGAATCACAGCCACAAAGGTCCAAGGCGCCGCGGGGTTCGCGGGGGCTTCTGAACAGGCTGGTGCCCTTTATAGTAAGCGCAGGTGTGCACACACATGCGTACGCTTGGAGGTCTGGAGAGCAGCTGCCCCCCCCACCTGTGACCCTCCTTCCCCCACCTACGCCCTGTGGATAAGCTGTCGGTTACCTGTTCCACAGGCCTTTCCAGCCTCAGGCAGCACCAGGGCTCGTCTTGGGTTAGGGTTGGGTTAGGGTTGGGTTAGGGTTGGGTTAGGGATGGGTTAGGGTTGGATTAGGGTTGGCTTAGGGTTGGGTTAGGATTGGTGTTGTATGAGGATTAGGATTATTGTTGGGTTAGGGTTAGTGTTGTATTAGGGTTAGGGTCAGGGATATGGTTGGGTTTGGGTTAGGGTTAGGTTTGGGTTGGGTTAGATTAGGGTTAAAGTTGACTTAGGGCTAGGATTGGGTTAGGACTAGGGTTAGGGTGGGCTAGGGTTATTGTTAGGTTTGGGTTAGGGTTAATGTTCGGGTTGTGTTAGGGTTAGGATTAGGGGTTGGTGTAGGGGTAGGGCTAATGTTAGGGTTAGGGGTACTCCTACACCTTACTCCCACAGCTACTGACACAAGATGGTGAGAGCCTGCCTGCCTGCCTGCCTGCCTGCCCTCCCTCCCTCCCTCCATCTCCCTCCTTCCTTTTTTCCTTCCCTCCTTCCCTCCCTCCCTCCTTCTTTCCTTCCCTCCTTCCCTCCGTCCTTATTGAAGCATAGTGAGATACACAGTTGCAAAATAACGATAGTGTTTCAACCATACAATGTTCCAACACTTGTCCCATTGCCAGTGTACATTTACTACTGACCAGTATCCCCAGTGTCCCTCCCACCTCCCACCTCTCCTGCCCTCCACAGCCTGCTTCTGTGTTAGGCCCTTTCTTCCCTCTCTTTCTCCCTCTCCCCCCCCCCCTGCCCACCTTGGCCTGCGGTCAGCACTGGCAGGTCACCGGGTCTGTCCCTTCCCCTCCTGCCAGCTCTTGTCCCGAGTGGTCATTCCCGACTGCCATCATCACAGGGACTCCTGGTCCTTTCCTGCCAGTTTGAGGGTCTTGTTGGGTCTCCCTGGCCCTGCCACCGCCAGCATGGGTAGCGGGCACTTTCCAGGAATGACAGGGCTTCTCTGTTCTTTTCTATTGAGTCATTTATCCCCTTTAAAGTGCCATTTTTGGGGCTGGAGTGATAGCACAGCGGGTAGGGCGTTTGCCTTGCAAGCAAGCCTATGTGGCAGACCCAGGTTCGATTCCCAGCATCCCATATGGTCCCCTAAGCACTACCAGGAGTAATTCCTGAGTGCATGAGCCAGGAGGAACCCCTGAGCATCACCGGGTGCGACCCAAAAAGCAAAAAGAAAAAAAAATAAAGTGCCATTTTAAATACTGTTTTGCTTTGGGGGTCACACCCGGAGGCTCCCTGGCCTTCCCCCTGACTCCACACTTAGAGGTCACTCCTGGTGGTGCCCAGGGAACCCCAGGCTGTCAGCTTCCCACTGCCCACCTGCTCGGCCCACTGGCTGGTGTTTGCACTCTATTCTGGGGTAAGGGGGGTCGCAGGGGGGCCAGGGCCCACTCCGGGGGCCGGGCGGGGGAGCTGCTGTCTCTTCTCGTGCTTGCTGTTGTCTGGTTGAGGGACGCTCCCCCAGCTGAGCGGTGGCCGGGTGCGGGCGCCTGATTACTGCCCATCTCTGTTGAAACCCTGTCCTGTTTTTCTCTCAGTGATGCCAGCGCCGTGAGCTTGGCTATTAGTCGCTGACGTTAAACCAAGCTGACGTCTGTGCTAACCTGCTCGGCCCCTGCAGGATTCCGCTTTCTGTGTTTCGACGGGGCTCCACATCCCGCAGCCGCTCGGGCGGGGGCGGGGGCGGTACTGGCCTTGGAAAATGCCCCGACCTGGCCCCCCACACACCCACTTCCGCTTCCCAGCCCTCACCCGGCCTCCCGAGGGGTTGCGTCCGACTTACATGATTGCATCTTTAATATCTGCCCAAATGATGTTTCCTCCGAGCAAGCAGTGCAGGGAGATTCAATCTCTCTCGGAACTCTAGGGCGCTTCAGATTTCCCATGTTCTGATTACTAGCTTGGAGGACTTGTCATCTTCTGGCTTAGAAAATGATCCCTTTCCTGGAGAAGGAGGCATGTTCCGGATGCACTCTTTCCCGGCGTTCTCTTAATTGCTTTTATTATTTATTTTGCCTTTCGGGTCACACCTGGCTCTTGCACTCAGGAATCACTCCTGGTGGTGCTCAGGGGACCCGATGGGATGCTGGGAATCGAACCCAGGTTGGCTGCATGCAAGGCAAACGCCCTCCCCGCTGTGCTATCGCTCCAGCCCCTCTTAATTGCTTTTATTGCTTTTAAACCTATTTGCCGTGTGTATCCGGGGAGCTTCCTGTGGGCTTCTGGTACCCAAAGGCGGGTCTTTTGCTTCCTGGAGTGGCTTTGACACAGCAGAGTTATCTTTCTTTTCCCACCGGATTTCTCATCCCCTTTACTGGGTTGTATTATAATTTATTCATTTGGAAGGGTCCAGCCGACTGTGTTTGGGTCTTACTCCTGGCGGATTTCAGGAACCATTTGCAGGGCCAGGATGGAACCGGGGTGCGGCTGCGTGTGGAGTTGGTGTTTCTGTCTAATGTGTCACCGGCCTGGGGTCAGCCTGGATCTGAGTCCTGAGAGAGGGGACATGTCTGCTGGGTGCAGGGACCATCTCATCTCCTACCCACTTGGCTTTTCATTGATTCTGGTCAATCTCTCCCCCCTCAGGGAGGCAGAACCAATCCAGGGGCAGGGAACATCTCGGGTACAGTTTTGTGGGGGGACTTTCTGTTTTGCTTAAAAGGCGCGCTGAGAGATTTTTGTTTTCTGAAAAGGGCCCGAGCGGCCCCAGCGGTGTGGGCTGTGACTTAATCGCTCACATTTCTCTGGGTGACACTTTGCTTTGTAGTATTCCGTACCCACGGCCATCCATCCCTCATTGTGTGCACACCCAAGTTAGTGGGGGTGTCTCTGTTGTTTTTATTTCCTCTTTGGGGAGAGATTGAGAGTGGCACTGATTTGAAGTTTTGTTTTTATTTATATTTTGGTTTTTGGGGCCACACCCAGGAGTTCTCAGGGCTCACTCCTGACTCTGCGCTCAGGGGTCACTCCTGGTGGGGCTCAGGGGACCATATGTGGTGCCAGGGACTGAACCCAGGTCAGCCGTGTGCAATATGCATCTTCTGTCCGCTGCAAGGTCGGGTCTGCCCCTGGTGCATTTTAGTGTTGGCGGTGGGTGTTTGCAGCTGGCACCCGGGTCACGGGTTCCCATGCGTGGCTACCCTGAGCTCTGGCCCCCCTCCCGTCCCTGCCTTTCATGTCCCCACACTAATGTTTCCCATCCACGAAGATTTTCATTATGGATTTTTTCACTGTGCCTCATTGGTTCTTTAAAAAATAGTTTTATTTTTACATAGCTCTTTTTTTTAGTTTTTTACCACCTCCAGAGGTGCTTGGGGGTCTGGGGACCCCCAGCTGGGCCAGGCTCAGGCTCTCTGGGGAGGCCTGCAGTGCAGGGGACAACCCCTGCCGGCCTCAGGACATTGGAATGTTGGATCAGACCACACCGACCAGCATGTGGTTCCATCCCCTCTAGGAGGCGCTGCATTGCCTGTGTTCGACCCTCTGGAGGGACCCGGCGGAGGGACCCCTTGGTCCCAGGGCAGAGCTGGGCGGTGGTGTCATTAAGAGTACTCCAGCTGGGGCTGGAGTGATAGCACAGCTGGTAGGGCGTTTGCCTTGCACGCAGCCAACCAGGGTTCGATTCCTAGCATCCCATAGGGTCCCCTGAGCACCGCCAGGAGTAATTCCTGAGTGCATGAACCAGGAGGAACCCCTGAGCATCCCTGGATGTGATCCAAAAAGAAAAAAAAGATTATCACTGCTGAAGGCAGATGGGGGTCCCCGGGAATCAGAGACGTCTGGGGGCTCAGAGGGGCTCGGTAGGGGGGACATGTCGGTGATAACCTGGACCCCTGCCCATCACACCTGGACGGATTCCCCCAGGAGCTAGTGTCTGATGCCCAGTGAGTTCAGGGCTGCGCCTGCTTCACGGGGGGCCCTGTGGGGAGGCCGTGGCGGGGGGAAAGGAAGAAGCCCAGGGGCTGTTTGACGGGGAAGGCAGGGGCAGCTCACTGGCCACCAGGGCTCCCCAAGCCCCATCTCCTCAGCTCAGGCCAGGACTCCGAGGCCAGAGAAAAGGGAAGCAAAGTACTGACGCCCGATTTGGACCTCCCGTTCCCCCCCACCCGACTGTGGGGCCACAGTCCCCAGGAGAGACACTGGCCGGGCACGGAGGGGGCTCTGGGCCAGGGCCCGGCCGCCAACCGCCCGCGTGCAGCACCCGCCAACACACAGAGACGTCCGAGGCTAGCGGGGAGCAGAGAACAGTGGGTGACTGCTTTATTAAAACCTAAGGACATCCTTATAAAAACACGGGTAGGAAGACGGGCACAGCGTGGCACGCAGGTTACGGGATTCCCTTGGGTCGCTGGAGGGGAGGAGGCTAGTACGGAGATGACTGGTTTTTGGTTTTTCCGGCCACCCACTCTCAGGGAGACCCCTCAGCCTACTCGGGAGGCTGCACCAGGCCTCGGGGGGCTCCCGGAACTCAGGGCCCCCTTGGTTATTGCCACAGCAGCCCCGGCTCATTCCACGGACCCCGCCAGCACCCAGAGAGGAACCGGGACAAGTGGGAAGAACCCCGGGGTGAGGGGGGCGTGTCCCAGAGGGCCCACGAGTCACCCTCTCGCTCCTGTTTGGGGCATTCACTGTCCACGCCACCTACATGGTCCCACGCACGGGACCCAGCTGACAACTGCCCTCTCCCCACGCCCGGCCTCTGGGTGGGCAGCTGAGGGCCACCCAACACTCCATCCTGCTCACAGAACAGCCAGTGGAAGTGGGGCCCCTGGGGGTGGGGGGGACGGACACATGGGTGTGACCGTGTTGTGGGAGGTGCCCCTGGTGGTGGCCCCTGCGGCTGCCCTGGCTTTGCCCAGGGCAAAAAGAGTCAGGGCTTTGGAGCACAGATAGGAGTTCTAGGGCTGGCACATCCAATGGTCAGCGTGGCTCCCTCACTGGAACCAGCTGCAGGGCAGAGCCACGGGCAAGGGGGATGCTGCCTCCAAGACCACTTCCTGGGGAGAAGGTGCCTGCTGTGGGGGCCTGCGCTCTCCTTTGCCCCCTCCCTGGGCACCGCCTGGTCCCCAAGATACCCTGTGGGGTGGGGGCCAGTTGGAGCAGAGGGGACAGTCGGCTCTTTCTCCCTCTTCTGTCTCTCCCTGTCTCTGACCTGCCTGCCCCACGCTGCCTCTCCCCAGGGGCCGGCTGGTGTTGCCGACACATGTGCTTTGTCTGTTCTTGGGGGTCACAGGCTGTCACCGGGCTGCAAACGGTGGTGACCGTGGCGCCCACCCCTCACTGTCCCAGGGACCATCCAGCGGGGTGCACGGTCTGAGCGGGGAGGCACCTTGACCTGGCAGGGTGGGCCACAGCTTCCGACCTCTCTCCATCCCACTCAGAAAAAGACGAGGGGCCCCTCGGGCCTGGCAGGGATGCAGCCGCTCCCGCACACCACACGAGGCCCTGAGACTCAGAAGTTGGCAAACCGGAAATGCCCCCAAGCACTCAGAGAGGCCGGGCCCTGGGGAACTTCACAGAGCACGGCCAGCAAGCAGGGGCTTCGGGGACCCTCACCTCCCCGAGGGCCTCTGGGTCCATGGTGGGCGCCAGGCATCTCTGGCCCCCAGAAGCCCCTGCCCTCCTCACCGTGCTCCCTCTTCCCTGACCTCCCAGTGCTGGGCCCCATGTGCCTGACGGTTTCTGGGGGTGACAAAGGTGCCCCCACCCCAACCCGGCTACCCCAGAGCTCTGAAGCAGCTGTGAGCACACCTAGCCTTGGGCCTGAAGGATGGTGCGTGCGTTGCTTGCGTGTGTGCACGCGTGAGTGTGCACGGGTGAGTGCTGAGTGTGTGCACGCGTGAGTGTGCACGGGTGTACATGTGCTGAGTGTGTGCATGTGCTGAGTGTGTGCACGTGTGTGCATGTGCTGAATGTGTGTGAGCTTCATATTTCCTGTGGGCCACTGAGTGCCAGGTAGGCAGACCCCCAGGCCGGGGCGGCCCCGGGGTGTTGCCAGGGGGTGGCGCTGGACAGAGGCTGACCCCCGCAGCAGGGCACAGACACGGCAGGCAGAGCATCTGCAGGGCCTTGGGGACGGTGCCCGCCACCAGCCCATCTCGGGGACAAGAGTCTGGGGCTCCCCGTTGCCTCGGCACAGGGCTCGGGGCAGGGCCGGCGGGGATGGGAGAGGGTCTCCTCCCACCCAGGCAGAGGCGGCGACACCCTCTGGCCTTGCCCCACTCGCCTGCCCACGAGGAGAGAAACTGAGGCTCACACATTGGGGCGGGCGGGGGCTCGGCTGCCTGGTCTCTGGTTTCATCTTCTCTCTGGGCCGAGATGTCGGCTGCGTCCCTCGGGTGCTTCTCCCTCCAGAACATTCCAGCCTTCCTCCCGGGGGGGGGGGCCCAGTCACCCAGTCACCCTCCCCCCAACCAGGGGGAGGGAGTCGCACACCTCAGCCCGGGGACCCGCGCGTCTGCTTCCGGCCGGTGCTGACCATCCTGCGGCCTGGGCAGGCGAGACTGCCCGCTCCTCCCCGGCGGGCAACACCTCTGAGTGTGCAGCCGTGCGGGGGTTGTCCACCGATGCCGGGGCGGAAGCAGACGCCCGGGCCGGCTCCTTCCTGCCCCCCGTGACCCCCGTGCAGAGCTGATGCCGGATTCTGGGTCTGGACCCCGCTCCCTTTGCCAGGTCCTGACTCCTCTGACTTGGGGGAGGGGGCGCCCTCGAGGCGGGTGCAGGAACGGGCTGACCCAGCCGCACGTGTTCCTGCTGCTCTCCTGGGCCACCCGTCACTCGGCCCAGCCAGGGTCCTGGTCCGGCTGGGTTAGTCCTGCTTCCTCTCCCCTGAACTCGAGACCCCCCCTCGGACCCTGGACCAGACACCCCCATTTCTTTGGATTCCTTGAAACCCATCACCCCGAGGCTGCCCTCACTCAGCCCTGCCCACCCCGGCAGGCGTGCCTGTCCCCTGCGTGGCATCCCCCAGCTCGGTCAGCTGCCGTCTGCCCTGAGCACTTGCCCTGAGCTGGGTGTAAGGGCACCCGGTTGGACCCCAGCGCTGTGAGGAGCTGGGGGTGTCCATACTGCAGCCTGGGGACCATGGGACCGCCCCCGGGGGGTGCCCAGAGCAGCACTGGGGAGGGGGGCGGGAGGGGTGAAGGGCTTCCAGAACCTTCTAGAACCTTCTCCCTGTCCAGCCACAATTTGCATGTGAGTTGCCCGTCCCGTGATGGCTCCCCAGGGTTGGTGGGGCCAGGGCAGGACTCTGCAGATGGGGCCCCCACATGAGACATTATAGGAAGACACAGCCGGGGACCTGACCTCCGAGTGACCACAGCCCTGGGGACCCTGACGGTGTCACCACCACAGGACCCCCCCGACCCTCGAGGGGAAGTGTTCCCCCCCAGAGGGACCAGAAGACTCCTAACTTAGTGCTCGGCCCACCCCTATTCCTGCTATTGTTGGGGGGTCCGGGTCCTCTCTGACCTCTCCAGACTCCCAGAATTCTCGGAAAACAGAGCGGGGCTGAGCCCACCGACACCATCCTGTTCCCAGCGGCCAAGGCTGGAGCCCACAGTGCAGGGGAGGCCCCTCTGGGTGACCCCAAATCTAGCTCAAACTCGGGGGGACGCAGGAAACCCACCCCCTGCCGTGAAGCATGCCCCACACCACAGCGCGCGCACCCTCACTCGACGTCCACCCTCGCCGCCCGCCCAGCCCGTCGCGGCCCCCCCAGGAGCCACGGGCCCCGGGGGGCCATTGCTAGTGGCCGGGCTGCTCCCCGCACCCAGCCCCCACCCGAGTTTCGCTCCTGAGCTTAGGAGTCCGGGGCTGGGGAGAGCGGGGGACGCGTCCCCCCCGGCTCTTGCTGGCGTCCGTCCAGGCGGTTCTTATCGGGGGCCACGCCGGCGTCCTGGGGCTCCCTCATCCTGAGGCACGGCCAGGGGGTCTCTGCGGAAGAGAAGATGGGGGCCGTCAGGCTGGTGAACCGGGGGGCCGCGGGGAGAAGGTGGGGGAAGGCACAGAGAGGCCCCCGGCCCCCCACCCCCACTCAGCTCTGTCCCCGCACCTGCTGGTTCTCACGGTTTTATTTTCACATCCCCAAAGCTCCCCACCCCGGGGGCCGGGGGAGAGCACAGTGGTCAGGGTGCAGGGTGAGGGTTCGGGCTCCGTCCCCGAGGCCACATGCCCCTGGCCGGCATCACACACGCAGGCCCAGGGTCCAAGAACCAGATGACACCACTCTGGATGCCTGCCCCCTGCCCCCACCGCCAACTTCCCCGAGCACTGCTTGGGAGCACCCTCCCCCCAAACTAAGCCCCAAGATCTCCCCTGAAGGAGTCCCCACCCCCCTCCGACCTGCCCTCCTGCCCTCCCCTCCCACCCCAGTGCCCCATTTCTGTCCGAGCTCCCCAAACCGAGCTGTTCATTCAGCAACGTCTCTCTCCGTCCTGGGCCGTTGCCTGTCTGTCTGTCTGTCTGTCTGGTATTGCACTGTGCCTCGTGTGTCTGCGTGTCTCTTGCTTCTGCTACTGTGACGGGCGCTGCGGTGAGTGGGTGGGACACTCTGACTTCTCGCCGTGGCCACTCCCCTGCCCCATAGCCCCCTGGCCCTCTGTCCGACTCCAGAACAAGCACTCCCCCACCCTCCGCGCCCAGAGAGCCGGGCCCCTGCCCAGGCGGAAAAGGAAACACAAAAAGTGCAGGAGTTGATGACTCCAAGCACAGTGCTCGGCAGGGTTTCCATGGGAAAGTCCGAGAGGAAAGAATCCGTGTGCCACAAGCCTCAACCTGTATAACGACATGTTAGTGACCTCATGGGCTTAACGGCTCTGGCGCGGGTCCTGCTGTCTTCACGCATTACCCTTCAAGGACACTTTTTGGGTTCATTTTTTTTTTGCTTCTTGGGTCACACCCGGCGATGCACAGGGGTTCCTCCTGGCTTTGCACTCAGGAATGACTCCTGGCGGTGCTCGGGGGACCCTATGGGATGCTGCGAATCGAACCCGGGTCGTTTGCATGCAAGGCAAATGCCCTATCTGCTTTGCTATTGCTCCAGCCCCTTGGGACCATTTTTAACGCCTTATTCATAACAAGCCACACGGTATAAATCATTTAGGGCCTGCTTGGTGGGGGAGGGGATGGAGAAGTTCTAAGTAAAGGTGGTGGGCTGGTGATGGCTGGTGATGGAATATTGAACGTGATCCATGATGGTGAACTATTTTATAAAAATAAAAATAAAACTGGGAGAAAAAAAAACAAACCAAGAATCTGCATGCAGACTCTTGTGTCTGTGCAGTGTCCTGTTTGCAGTCCGGCTGTTCCCGGTGGAGATTCTGCATCCGGTTGCACACGGTTCCGGGGGAACCTGCCCGGCTGTGGCTCGCGACACATCCTCTGCAACTCACCTGTGCCCCTCACACGCGCCCTGTTGGGATGCGAGCTCAAGGTTGGGGGTGGGGGGAGGAGGAGGAGGAAACGTTTGGCTTGTCTGCCCCCAGGCTGTGTCTGGTCTCAAACCCCACCCCCCACCAGGCCCTGGGACCGGGCTTTGGGGAGAGAGACTGTCTGTCACTGTCTCGTGCTCAGCAAACAGGTGACCAATGCCGACAACTAAGGCCGGCACTGCTGGCCACGAGCCTCAAGATCAGGAACGCTGCCGTGACACTTTCAGGGAAGTTCCAGGACCAGAGAGGCCCCGCAGCTGAGCAGTGACCCAGGGTAGCTGCCCACGCTGAGTCCGGTGCCCAGTTTGATGCCTCCGCAAGGGCAGCACTGACCGGCTGCCAGAGCCCAGAGGTGCCCCTGCTGTGCCCACCCTGCCCTGCTGTGCCCGGCGGGTAGAAAGCACAGAGCAGGCTTCTGGGTGATGGCCCATGAGCCAGCAGAACTGAGCGGGCAAAGGGGGTCTCGGGCACTGCGTGTGCAGCCAGTAGAGGCGGCCAGGGTCCAGTGTGGGCACTGAGTGGCCCCTTTACCTGCGGGGTCCTGTGGGCCTCCCAGAACTCCCATCTGCTTCACTGGCCCTTGGGGTCTGCTGGGCCATCCTGGGGGCTACAATCTCCCAATGAATGATGCGGGAATTTAAAAGTCATATGAGGCCAGAGAGATGGGACAAGGGGAGCTGCCGTGCATATGACCAGCCTGGGTTTGATCCTCAGTGCCCTTGGGGTGCACTGAGTCCTCCAGGAGTCAGCCCCGAGCACAGGGCCGGGAGTCAGTTCCAAGCACAGAGCCGGGAGTCAGCCCCGAGCACAGGGCCGGGAGTCAGTTCCAAGCACAGAGCCGGGAGTCAGCCCCGAGCACAGCCAGGTGTGGACCCCCCCAAAAAAAAGGCAGAACAAAGGGACAGGACTGACATCAGAAACAGACCCGGTTGGCACGGAAGGCAGAAGGGAATGTACACAAACTTCCTTTATAGCTGGGCACCAGAGAAGCATTTGGAGATTCAGGGGAACGCGAGGTAGGAAGGAAAACGGGATGATACAGGATCAGCGCCGAAAGCGGCTCGGTGGAAGCGAGGGAATGTAGAAATATTCTCATTTCGAGACTGTTCGTAATAGGGCGGAAATAAACATTGTCTAAATAGAGGATTAAGGGTTTCATATCGCTGCATAATTATGAAGATAACCATGGGACCAAAAACACAGCTTTCCAAATTGTCAGAAGACATATACACAGAAAATAAAACAAAGAAAACAGCCCATATGGTGAAAACTGACAGCCCCCAGAAAAGCTATAAAAGCAGAAAGCGCATCATGAACTCGATGACAAAGCTCGGGCCGGGCGCATCTGCTGTCTCCGCCAGGGGAACCAGCCAGACCCGCCGGGCCCGGGAGAAGGCGGCGCAGGCGGGTGCCCCCGGCCAGGGAAGCCCACCCAGAACTCGCTGGGCCTGAAAGGTGGTGGGGGGGGCAGAGGGCAATGTTCTGGAAGGTTCCGTGACAACGCTGAGCGTCGGTGATGGCCTCCCGCCTGTCGCTGCAAAACGATGAGGTCATTTGGTGTCCTGGGTTTGACAATCGAGAGAGAGAAAGGTGGCAGGCAGGCAGGACAGATGGATGGGCAGACGGACGGACGGACGGATGGACGGACAGAAATGTCAGCGTAAAATCCGAGGAACCAGGGCTCGCGGCTGGAATGTCACTGACGCTCCAGGGAGAGCCAGGAAGTGGCAGAGAGTGGGCCAAGTTTGAGTGGGACACGGCACGGGCGTTGCCTTGGGGGGTTCGGGGTGCAAGGCCCAGAGAGCATCAGAAGGATGAGAGGAAGGGGCTGGAAGGTCTCAGCGTCCGGTTGGGTATTGGGGCAGGGGGTGGGCGGTTTGGGCCACACCCGGGGATGCTCAGGGGTTCCTCCTGGCTCTGCACTCAGAAATCATTCCTGGCAGTGCTGGGGGACCTTAGGGGGTGCTGGGGATCGAACCCAAGTGCAAGGCAAACGCCCTCCCTGTTGTACTATCGCTCCGGCCCCTATCGGAGCATTTTGACTTGCCTCTCTCATCCTTTAACAGGTGAAGTTTGGGGGGGGCGGGGAAAACCCAAACACCCCGATTTTCCCACCACGGCGCCGAGCCAGCCACAACCGACCTCTGTCCTGATGCTGTTGAGAGGAAGGAAATTTCCCCAGAGGGAAGGAAGGCCTGGGCCCTGAGCCCAACCCGGTCGCTCAGGTCAGAATAACAAAACCCCCAAAGGGATGATGGACGGACGGACGAACTCCGCGGCTGCCAAGACGTGGCAAAATGCCGCCGAGGGGCTGAGTCAGAGCGAGGCGAGGGCCAAGACCGCAGGACACCAGAGCACGGCGCTCGGGAGCGGGACGTGGCCAGGACGGACGGACGCTCGGAGCATCAGAGCCCAAGGGAGCGGCTCCAACGGCACAGGCCAGAGCGGGAAGAGAAGGCCCCGGGGCTCCGGGCTGGCCTGGCACACGGCCCACCCGGGTTCGACCCCCGACCCCGACACCCCGTCTGGTCCCCTGAGCCCTGCCAGGAGAGATTCCTGAACACAGAGCCAGGAGTCAGCCCTGAGCACTGCGACACCCCACCCCGAAAACAAGTGAATGAAGCTAAAAAGTAGCCCAGGGAGACTCTTCTTTGAATGACGGGTTTGTTGATCGGGCCACACCGGGCAGTGCTCACTGGGCAGTGCTCGGGGCTCGTCCTGGCAGCTGAATGGGCCCTGCCGGGTGCCGGGGCAGAGTCTGGGCGGCCTTGCAGGTGGCTCGGCCCGGCCCACACGCTCCTGGGGCTGAGTCCGGTCCTTGCCTCTGTTCTGGGGCCACATCTTGGGGGGAGTGGGGGCCGCGGCCTCACTGCCCCTCTGCCTGGGTGGCACCAGGGACCGTGTGGGATTAGGGATGGAGCCCAGGGTGCTGTTGCCCAACGGACTCAGCCCTGGACTCAGCTTTGGGGAGCAGTGGCCACACCCACCGCCAGAAACTGCTCCCAGTTCTGTGCTCAGGGACTACTCCTGGTTCAGTGCTCAGGGACTACTCCTGGTTCAGTGCTCAGGGATTACTCCTGGTTCAGTGCTCAAGAGCCATTCCCGATTCTGTGTTCATGAACTACTCCCAGTTTGGTGCTCAGGAACTACTCCCGGTTCTGTGCTCACAGTGAGTCTCAGCAGTGCTCGGGGACCCTGTGGGGTTGGGGATGGACCCCGGCCCCCAGCCCTCCACCTATCAGACCCTTCTGTCAAACCCACAGGTCCTTTCTCGGGCAGAGAGCTCACCTGGACCAACGCCACCGTTTCTTCTCCCAGAAAACCCCAGGGCCCGCCTGGGCTCAGCCTGCCAGAGCCGGGGGCACCCACGCGGCAGCAGCGTGGCCCCGGCCCCCGTCCGCCCGCGGTCCCCTCCTTTGCTGTGTTTCTCTGGTTGTCTGAGGACCCATCCCCAGGGCCTTCTGCTCTCTCTCTTCTCCGTTCCCCACCAACAGCCCCTCATGGGAGGGTCTGGGGGGCCGGGGCTCTGTCCAGGGCACAGAGCTGGGGGTCCCAGAGCCGGTTCCCCCGCAGGAGGCCCCAGCTGGCAGCGGGAGCGGGAAGGAGCCGGAGCCGCACCTGGCAATTTGAATAACAATAGACGCTTCCAGAGCCGGGAGAGTAACAATAGCCGTCCCTGGCTGCGAGTCGCTCACCCAACAAGACTAATTACCAGGTGAAGGCAGACAAAGTGCCCTTGGCAGCCCCGCTCCGCCCGGCCTGGGGAGAGGGGAGCGCTCCGGGGATTTTCTAGCACATTCCCCGGAGCCCGGAAAGGCAAAGCCAGCTGGAACCCTGAGCTGGAAGAGCAGCCAGCTGGGGGGGGGACCCGCAGGACCGAGCGGAGGAGGCAGCGCCCGCCCGGCCCTTCCTGATGAATCCCCCGGGAACGCTTCCCCCGGTGCCAGCCCAGATATGGTCACGGCAGGCTGCAAGGAGGAGGTGTCTGCGCCAAGGTGCTGCTGGCAGCCGCAAACATGCCAGAGAACAGCCGAAACGCTGAGATGAGACTGGGGTGGGGGTGGGGGGCTCCAGACGGGTGCGGGGCTGGGTCCTCAACCCCCCACCGCACTCAGAGGCCCTGGAGGGCACTTCCCCTGGGGGGGGAAGGGGGGAGAGGGAGAAAGAGGGAAAGAGGGAAAGGGAGGGAGGAGAGGAGAGGAGAGGGAGGGAGCCCGCAAGTGAGCACACAGTGTCCTGGAGCCCAGCGGAGGGGGGGCCCAGCACAGGAGACCCCGGAGAGGCCGTGAACCAGCTGTGGCCAACAGACTCCCCCAAGTGACTCGGTGCTGGCTGAGTCTCGGGGTGCAGAGGGACCCCAATATTGCTCCGGCTCGGAACAGGGCAGCAGGCGCCCCCTTCTCTGCAGCCCCTGCTCACGGCGCTCCAGCCCCCACCCCGCCGCTCACCCAGCCACACATGGCCTGGAAGGACACCCTCCGCCAGGCGCTGGGCGCCCACAAGCATGTTGTGCGTGCATGTGTGTGTGCGTGTGTGTTCATGTGTGTCGCCATTGGCACTTCCTGTGTGCGTACATCCGTGGGCAGTGACGCCATTGGTACTTCCTGTGTGTGTCCATGTGTGCGTGCATGTGTACACATGTGGGGGGCTCCCTCGGCATTTCCCGCTGGAGGGAGTCGGACCCCCCAATCCCTTGGCCTGACTCCCACCTGCACTCCTGAGCACCCTCTCACTGCCATCAGCTGCAGAGATGGGCCAGGACGCGCGTGGACTCCCACCAAGGCAGCCAGACCACAGGACGTGGTTCTGGGACCTGCATTTAAGCTGGGGGGGGGACGTGGATGCTGCTTTTGGGGTCTTTGGCCAGCCACAGGGAAGAGGGGCTGGAAACACCAGTCTAGGACCCCCGAGGGGGTCAGCCTTTCCCGTAGCTGGATCGAGCCTCTCCTGAAGCCCCGTGGCAGAGCCCAGAGTGTGGTCCAGTGAGGGGTCCCCTGGGGCCATGCTCCCCACCCTCTATGCTAGTGGGAGACCCTGGGTCCCGGCCAGTCTGGGGACCAGCTCCTGACCCAAGGCTGTGTGACCTCAGGATGGTCACTGGCCTCCAGGACTCAGCAGCTCTGAGGGCCCCAGGAGCTCGACAGACGGCTGGCAGCCTGAAGAGAGGGCGCGCCCCAGCACCCAAACCAGGCCAAACCAGAACTGGGGGCACCTCGAGGGGCCTCAGGGCGGGACTGGTCACCCTCCAGAGCAGCTTCAGCCCGCCTCTCCTCCCAGCCCTCCCTGACAGAGGTACCTGTGTGATGGCACTGCAGCCTGTGCAACATCACTGCACCTTGGATGATGTCACTGTACCTCCTATAATGTCACTGCACCTTGTATGATGTCACTGCATGCCTGTGACATACTGCACTCCTATATGATGTCACTGCATCCCCATGTGCCACCATAGCCCCCTGTGACATCATACTCTCCCGTGAGTCCCCCACCCTGCCCTGCACAGCTCACTCCAGAGTCCTGCCGGCCCACATCCCCATCTTAGACAACCTTGAGGTCCCAGGCATCTTCATTGGGGACCCCAGTTCTTACAACCCGCAGCCAGCACACCCTCCCTTCTCACAGATGTGCCCGGGCCTCTGCCCCCTGCCTGCCTCTGACCCGGCCCTGGCCCCCACTGGCCAGTTCTCCGGGCCTGGAGGCCCCTCCAGTCTGTCTCAGGCCCTGCCTCAGTGCTGAGGGGCCCCGCCCCCACCTCTCGCCTCTCGGCCTGCAGGAGATGAAGCTGGTCCCCTGGGCCCTGCCATGAATTTTTCAAAGCTCTTTCCTCATCCATGCCCAGCCCCGAGCACCGTGTCCATTAGCCTGGGAGGCCCGAGGGACGTGCTGCCCACGGTCAGATTGGAGGGGCAGGCAGGGTGAAGGGCCTCAGCTGGGCCACCCCCAGCCCAGGGTCCCCACGAGGCCCGGGACTCAGGGCAGCACCAGCTGTGATGCCCCACAAACACATCCACGCTCACGCCCAGCTCCCCGCGCCCGTCCCCCAGCTCAGAACACGACGACCCACCCAGAGCAGGACAGCCACCGGGGCACAGCACACACATACACACTCAGACACACTCACACACTCAGACACACACAGAAACACACACTCAGACACACACAGACTCACACATATTCAGAGAGATACACACAGACACACACATTCAGACACACACACGCATGAGGTGCGGGCATGGAAACGGGGGTCCCACTGGCTCCAGTCCCTGTCCCCCACATGGTGGCAGGCGGGTGTGGCCGCCTGGGACCCCTCTCCCACCTCCTCGGGGGAGGAGCGCAGAGAAAAGGGATTCTCTGGGGCCCCTGAGCCTCGGCGGGGGTGGGGCGCTCGCTCCCCCATGGACATCAGGCCGGAGCTCACAGAAAGGCCGCTTGTCACGGCACACGAGGCCCTGAGCCCCCCCCCAGCCCACCCCTGCTACCAGCACCCGCTGCAGGTCCTGGGACTCGGGCCCTCGAGCCCTCGGACAGGGCAGCGTGTTCAGCCCACAGGCCCGTCCAGCTGGCAGCTTGCAACCCTGGTGCCCGGCCCCGGGGACCATCACTCTGCAGCTATTCTTGGAAGCAGAAATGCTCGCGGCTCAGGCCAGAGTGGGGACGGGCGAGCAGCGGATCCCGCGGGTCCCCCCACCCCCCTGCCCGGCATGAGAAGGTCCCGTGGTCAGGCGGTGGCTGGCCGGAAGCTGGCTCTGAGCCCTGAGACCCCGAGAGGGCCTTGGGGGGGCACAAAGCAGCCAACCCGCCCGCCGTCCCGTGGCCTCTGCCCTCACCCGCACCCGGGGGTCCCAGCACCCGCCTTCCCGGGGCACCGGGCCCAGCGCAAAAGCCCCTCCATGCCAGCCCCGGGCAGCTGAGGGGCAGCTATGGGTGTCCCGGGCGGACCCCTCTGGGCTAGGCCACGAGTGTTGGGGCCCCCTGGGGGCGCTCTCCGGGGAGGGGCCTGGGAGCTTGGGTCTTTTGCAGGGGGCACACCTGGCTGTGCTCGGAGCTGACTCCCGGCTCTGTGCTCGGGGACCCTCCCGATAGGGGTCAGGCCACCGTCCAGGGTGTCAGGGCTTAAACCCGAGTCGGTAGCCAAGCCAGTGCCCTCCCGGCTGCCGTGGTCCCTCTGGACAGAGCCCAGGCCAACTCTGGGGGGCCCCGTGTCCAGACGCCCCATCTCCACACACGGCCCTGTCCCCCCACCCTCACGGCTCTGGTCGGCAGGACCCCACCCCCCAGGGACTCCGGAACCCGCACCCAGGCCAGGGACTGCCGCCCACGGGGGTCTGCAGCCAGCCCGGCCCCCCTTCTCCTGCGCATCCTGGAAATGCATCTTCAAAGGGACTTTTCCGGAACCTTCTCCGAGGCGGCACAGCCGCTGGCCCCGGGGCGGAATTCATTGATTTCTTTTCCACGCCAACTTAAGTGTGCCGTCAGAATCAATTTTCTGCGCCCAGAAGCTGCTCCCCCCCCCCCCCCCGCCCTGGCCGCGCCTCGGTCTCCCTCCCTGGCTGTAAGCTCAGGTCACTGGGAAGCCGATGGAGCCATGGTCGGGTCGGCACAGGGGGTCCCTGTCTCTGGGGGTCAGGCCGGGCGACCCTCCCCGCCGCATCCAGGCCCTGCTGCCCACCTGGTGACCTCTGTCCCCACCACCACGAGGCGCGTGGGCCCGCGGCAGGATGGTCACTTCAAACCCAGCCCCAAGGAAATCGGGGCTGGGGGTGCGGGGCAGGTGTGACAGTCCAGCCCTGGTCTGCGCGTGCTCCCTGCCCCGCCCTGCTGACTCCTGAGCACTGAGCCGGGACGAACCTCTGAGCACCGCCGAGCACTGAACTAGGAGGCTGGACCGGAACAGAAGGTAGAGCCAGTTTCCCGCCGCTCTCTGGGCTGGACGGTCGATCCCGTCCCCCTCCCCAGCCCCGCTGAGCCCACCAGCTCCGAGTCATGCACTCAGGAGGCGCCTGTGGGCTGCAGACCGGCCTCCCGTGAAGCAAAGTGGGCCCCCTGGCCAGGCTTTCATGGGCCCCTCTGCTGACAGGACTCCACGCCCACCCAAACTGGCGCTTGCTCCATCAATGCCCACAGCTCACTCCCAGGGACTCTGAGCCGACAGGAAGCCTCACAGGCGTCACATGACATGCACGGGTCAGCCACTTTTGCTGATCATCCTCAAGGGGTAAATGCCACCCCCCCCCACAGGGGCCACTGGCTCCCGGGTGCAAACCCCAAAATCAAAGAGGAAGAGGCGGGTAGCAGGCCCACAGTGAGGGGGGAGTGGTGGGCCGGCAGTGTGGGGGCGGCCCTTGGGCCTGGGGGCACTGCCCAGCTCCCCCAGGGGCCAGGGCCAGCCCTGTCTTTCCTGCAGAAAACTCAGCTCTACATCCAAAAAGCACAGACGGCTCAGGGCAAGCCTGAGTGCCCGGCCCCGCCCCCCCCACCATGAAAAAAAAAGGAAAAGAAAAAGGCGATTTGATTTCAAAGCAATTAAAAATGTATTAAGTAAATAGTCGGGGGAGGGAGGCCGGGAGAGGAAGTGAACTTGGGGAAATAAATGTCGCTTTATGGAAATGGCTTCAATTATCACCTGGCTTGGGACGAGGTAAAATAAACAGCAAGCCCACCCGAGGGGGCCGGAATTAATTAACGGAGGGAGGGAAGGTTCTCTGGGAAAGCAAGGCCTGGAGAGGAGCGGGCCTGGGGTGGGGGTGGGGGGACCCAGGGGCGCCCGGAGAGGAGACCCAGCATCTTGGCGGACCCCCGACAGACACACTCACCGTGGGGGGCAGGGCCCCAACAGACCCCCGTGTCACACCCATGACCGACCCCGGGGGGGGGGGGGAGGGGGGGCGGGGCTGGCTAAGGCCCACCTGCAGACCCCAACCTCCACGCGGCTGCTCAGGGCCGGAGCCATAGCACAACAGGGAGGACGCTTGTCTGGCCTGTGGGGCAGACCAGGGTTCAAGTCCTGACATCCCATAGGGTCCCCCCCAGAGTCCCGCCAAGAGAGAGATTCCTGAGTGCAGAGCCGGGAGGAACCCCTGAGCATCCCCGGGTGTGACCCAACAACAACAAAAAAGAGAAACAAAAGAAACAAAAGAAAAGAGAAACAAAAGAAACAAAAGAAAAGAGAAACAAAAGAACTAAGAATGTTTGATCTCACTCAGGTATAAAGGAACCAAGCAAGGGTCCGACAAGGGGCCAGGAAAGATGCTCTGGGGCCCCCCAGTCCCCCTGGCCGCTGCCCAAACCAAACAGGGAAGTGAGTCAAGGGACGTCCAGCTGTGGCGGGGCTGGGCAGGGCGTGGGGGGGTCCTGAGGGGGGGCGGTGGGGACCCCGGGGACCCGGCGTCCCACCTCCCATGCCAGCCTGTCGGAAGAGAGACGCCTGAGTCCGTGTTCCCAAGAGGGTCCCGTACTGGGGGGGCAGGAAGCCTGGAGTGACCACGCGGAGTGACCAGGGCCCGGCACCTGCGCTTCCCCTTGGCGGACACCAACTCGGCCACCCCAGGAGGAGGGACCCGAGGGGCATCTGGTGCCTGTGTGTGTCCTCAGCTGCCCCAGGGCATCCACAGCCCCCCAGCCCGGCTGGTCCCCAGGGGGCCGGCAGAGACACAGCAAGGACAGCGGGAGGGCCAAGGTTAGCTGGACAGCAGCCACAGGAGGAGGACAGGAGGGCGGGTGCCCGGCAGGGAGGGAGGGAGGGAGGGAGAGATGGGGGGACATTGAGAGGGTGGAGGCAGCCCGTGCAGGCAGGGCCTGGCCGACCGACCACCCACTGTCCATAGTTCTCAGCCCCAGAGAAGCCCCTGGAGAGTCTCTGCCTCAGGCCTGCACACAGCAGGAGGCCACAAGGGGCAGCTGTGGGGGGCCAGGCCCTGCCCCCAGGACTCTGCAGGGCCGCGGCCCTTTGTCCATGGGAGCCGAGCCTGGCTGGGTGGGGGTGGCCGGTTCCCGTGAAGGCGCCATCCGCGCTGAGTGGCCAAGGTTGTGCCAGTTATTCCATTATTGACAGGCCCCACCTAGGAGCCGCTGAAGTGGCCAGTAGCTCAGGGCTGTGTGCAAGGCGGGCGGGGGGCTGCAGTGACCCCCGGGACCACCCAGGACACAGCCCGCGGCCTCTCCTCACACGCACCCGAGGGCCTGGGCAGCCGCCGGGCAGGAGGGCCAACTCGGGCCTGGCCGGGGTCCCTGTGGGGGTGGCCCACGCCCTGGGGGAGAGGGCGGTTCAGCTGCAAAGCCCCAGCCAGGCCCCGACAATGACACCCGAGGGTGCAGCTCAGCACCCCAGAGTCCGAATCCCACAGCTGACCTCTGACCCAGCCTCGTCCCTGTGGCTTCCCGGCCTGGGCACTGGCCAGCCCCACCATGTCCTCCACTGTGCCCAGAGGCCCAGGGACAGGGGAGGGGACGCCCTGACGACAGAGCACTGGGTAGGGAGCACTCACCCCCCACACTGCCTGTGACTCTCGTCCACTGAGAACGGCGGGTCGGAGCAGGTCGAGAGCCAGCAGACCTTCCCCTTTGCCCTTTCCCCTTTGGCCGGGTCAGCTCCTGTCCTGGGGTCATCCTTGTGCCCTGCCCTGCCCAGGGTGGCCGCCGCGGGCAGCCCACCCTCCCCCTCTTGCTCCTCCCCGGACCCCGGGACCCCCTACCGCGGGGAGGGGACGGCCACTCACCAGGCAGACGCGCTCTGGAAGGTCGGCGGCGGTAGCGGGCTGCGGGGGTCCCCACGTGGCCGGGGGGCGGCCGGGGGCGGTGGGGTCCGGGCCGGGCGCCCCCAGCCCCGCGGCTCCGGCTGTGTCCAGCGGCCGCGCACGCCCCAGCGGGCCAAGTAGAGCTGGCAGGCGTCCGAGTTCATGGCCGAGTAGTACAGCAGGTCCAGGGCCAGCAGTGCCAGCACGAACAGGCCGTAGATCCACACGCCCAGCAGCGCCGTGTAGTTGCTGGGGGGAGAGGGGCAGGGGTGAGGGGCTGCCGGGGCCCCCGACCCACGCCGAGCCCCGGCTGGTGTCTCTGAGCCCCCCACCCCCACCCCAAGTGCTGGGTCCTTTCGCTGGGTCCAGCGCCCATGTCCTCTGCCCAGAGACGCCCCTGGGCACGGGCACCACTTCAGGGCACAGCCCGAGACAGGACAGTGGGGTGGGCGCTGGCCCCATCCTGGCACCCATAGGCGCCCTGAGCACTGCCGGGTCCCGGGGGTGGGGGGTGGAGTTGGGAACGGCTCCCGTCCAGGGGGGCTCCCCTGTTCTGTGGGGAGAGAGGATGGAGCCCGGGGTCGGAGGTCACTGCAGATCCCACACCCCACACTTGGCAGAGGCCACGGCAATACCTTGGGTGGCGCCAGCCGCGGTGCCAGGGAGAGCTGGCGTGGGGAGACGCAGCGTGGGGGGTCTCTGTATCCCTGCCCTGATGCCCCCCTCAACCTCCCCCTCCCTGAACTCCCTGCAGGGACAAGGGGGGCCTGCCCCACCCCCATGAGCTCCCGATGGTCTCTATCACCCAGCAGGCAGCTGCCCCCCCAGCCTCCTTGAAAGCTGCCCCCTCCGACTTCCGGGCCCCCACCCCAGCCAGTGCTGGGCCCAGTTGCGCTGTGTGGACCCCTGTGGGTCTCAGCGCCAGTAGCACCTCGGGGCCTGGCCCAGCCCGGGAAAGCAGAGACTGAGGAAAAGATCCTGGCCCGCAGCAGCCCCAGGCCAAGGGGAGGCCGGCCAGGATGGTCGCTGGCATCTCTTGTGAGGGTCACCAGGCTGGGGATGTGAGTCAGGCACCCAAGGCCAAGGGCGCCTGCCTCCACTTCCTTCCAGAGTCACGGCCTGGTGTGCATTTTTTCTTAAAGAAGGGAACAATTTTTTTTTCTTTTTGGGTCCCACCCGGCGATGCTCAGGGGTTCCTCCTGGCTCTGCACTCAGTAATCTCTCCTGACGGTGCTCAGAGGACTCTATGGGGTTCCGGGGTTCGAACCCAGGTCAGCCACATGCAAGGCAAATGACCTCCTCCCTTATTTTTTTTTTTAAATTAGAGAACAATCAAAAGTAAAAACAAAATCAACTCGGGCAGCCACAGGCTGGAGGTGTGGTTAATCTACCCCCTGGAGAGAGGGGGCCCGTGGGTGTTTTTCTGAGCCAGCATCTCGGGACCGGAACCCAAGCGAGGCCCGGCACGCGGAAGCGGGCGCTGAATGATGAAGGCTTGCAGGTGGCATCACTAAGCCTGGAGAACCGACTAAAACAAGTATCGGAACGAGCCTGGAGGCAGGACAGCGGGGAGGGGTTTGCCTTGCACGATTCCCTGCACCCCAGATGGTTTCCCAAGCACTGTCAGGAGTGAAGGCTGAGTGCAGAGCCAGGACTAAGTCCTGAGCACCTCTGGGTATGCCCCACCCCCGTCAAATAAACCAGCAGACCACAGTGGGGTTGAAGATTAGTGGAAGAGCCTAATTACTGGAAGAGCACTAATAAGTGCTTCTAACCCCGCCCGGAAAGGGAGGGAAATATGCTACAGATGGTACCACAATGGCAGGAGGACATTCTAGAATGCTAAGAGGGGGAGGGGGACTGGATCCAGGAAGACACTCCTAGTCTTGGACACAAAACCCCGAGGACATCCAAGGGGGGTGTGGGGAGGACAACATGCCTCAGACTAGAGGAGCACCCCACCTTCCCAGGCAAGCAGGAGTGAGGGGGTCCCATTTCCTTCCTATGTAAAGAGCCCCCGTGAACAAATAAGAACACAGCCCTCCAAGACTCAGCGGAAACTCAGGCCAACGGAGGCGGCCCTGCCCTCGGAGGGTGGGGAAAGTGGCCCGAGGAGGCCTCCCCGGGGAGCTCGAGCCCGGCACTCACTTGTGCAGGTAGCCCTCGGCGCCCGCCGTCAGGTTGGCCCGCGTCACGGCCCGGAACTCCGTCTCGTTGCAGCAGTACTTGAAGACCGTGTTGTTATGGTGGCAGCACAGCGTCAGCGTCTTGTTGTCCGAGAGCCGGGGACAGTGGAAGCCAAAGTGGTAGCGGCCCTTGTGGTCCGTGTAGGGCTCGCACACGCGGAAGTGGGCCGACAGGACTGCGGCAGAGGCACCGGCTCAGGGGGCCCGTCCGGGGGTCGCCCGGCCCCTTCCGGCTCCGGGGAAAGAGGCGGGTCTCGGCTGGTCTCGCCCGCTGGAGCTGACCGCCTGGGCGTCCTGGCTCCCTGATGTCCCACCCCCGACCCACCCCAGGGACCGACAGAGCCCGGCAGCCCGGGAGGGAGCGGGGGGCTCCTGGGTCCCAGAAGGGCTCCCCCCGACTCCCAGGGGCTGTCCCGTCACCCCCGGCCCACAGTGCTCCTGGCAGGGACTCTCTGGCCTGGGCTCGGGCTGTGCCGGGAAGGACGCACGGGAGTGGGGCCCGCAGAGGAACCGCAGAGGGAAACTGGGGCTTCACGGGGACCCTCGGAAAGTGCTCGCGGCTGCGTCTGACGAGGGCTGCCCCCCTCGAGGTGAGGTGGGGGCGGCCATGGCGCCAGGAAGGGGGTCGGGGTTGCTGCCTTGGTTGTTTCTGCACTATGTGCGTGGTCCCGCGCCCTGGGGGTCAGGTGACCCCAGCACCGCAGGGCTGCCGCCTAAGGGCTCGGGAAGAGGGGGGGCGGCAAGCCACACCCCACCCTGGCTGTGGGTGCGCTGCCTCTCCTCTGAGCCGCAGCCGCCCCGCCGGGAAGACGGGGTGACACAGGCCCAGGAGCCGGCTCAGGGCACAGGCTGGGGGTGAGCCCGGTGTGCACCCCGGCCCCCTGCACCCCTCAGCCTGCAGACCCCTCAACGTCCTGCCCCCCTCATGACCTTGCTCTAGGTCACATGCCAGAGGCCATGGAGGGAGGTCAAAGGAGAGACAGAGAGGGGCAAGAGAGTGAGACAGAGGAGACAGTCCGGCGGGGAGGGCGTCCGCCTTGCATGCGGCCGACCTGGGTTCGATTCCCGGCATCCCCTCGGGTCCCCCAAGCACCGCCAGGAGTGATTCCTGAGTGCAGAGCCAGGAGTAATCCTTGAGCATCGCCGGGTGTGACCCCCAAAAAAAGAGAAGAGAGAGAGGCAGAGACAGAGGAAGAGAGAGCTACAGGCTGAGGGTTGGGTCCATCCCCTGCAGCCTGGCGGCACTGGCAGATGGAGCACCTTGTGCTCATGCAGAAGCCTCAAGCTGGCCGCCCCTCCCCCTGCCCCCAGCCTCAGTTTCCCCACGTTACTGACTCTGACTGGGGCAGGGCGTTCTCCCTGCCACCCGCCCCCGTCCCACCCCAGGACCCCCGCCAGGCTCACCTGCGCAGGCCAGCACGGAGAGGACCAGCGCGGGGAGGGTCCGCCGGCCACTGCTGGTCATCGTTTGTCTGCATGGGTCCGCGGGTGTCTCCTGCCAACGAGAGCGGAGGTGGCGGGACCACGGGGGGCGGGGGGGCGGGGGGAGCCGCCATCCAATTCCCTCTGGAA
>JAOXYA010064242.1:0-11784 GCA_028565675.1 Sorex palustris | reverse complement strand
ACAGAGACAGAGACAGAGACAGAGACAGAGACAGAGACAGAGAGAGACAGAGAGAGACAGAGAGACAGAGACAGAGAAGAAAAGTGCCTACCGTGGAGGCAGGCAGGGGTGGGGGGTGATGGGACGGAACCAGGGGACATTGGTGGTAGGAAATGTGTCCTGGAGGAGGGATGGGTGTTCGAACACTGTGTCAGTGAAACCCAACCATGAACAGCTTTGGGTCTCTCTCACAGTGATTGGGTTTAAAAAAAATTAAAATCAAAATAGATACTGTATTAAAATTTTATTTTGTACTTTGATCTTGTTATAATTATTCTTGTTATAATTATAATTATATAATTATGAATAACGGGGGATCAAGTGATCAAGTGATAATTCTTCTATCTGCCCCCATTATAAAGTAAAATTTTTCTTTTAAATTCTGTACCACATAGTTTAGAGTTTCCATAAAATAGCTAAAACCTGCAATTGTGAAATTTAGTAAGAATGAAGAGAATGAAGGAACATTTAAACGAGAAAATATAAATACGCCTACGAGAGCACAACGTGCTTTATTCTTTAAAAGTGAAGTACCGGTTTTCTATTAGAAAATGTAGATAATGATGAAGTATCCCCATTAATAAGCAATGAAAATATCTATGGATGTGAAGGAAAATGGTCAGACATAAAACAATATAAATGTGATGTTAATTTATTATTAGGAGTGAACAAAAGCCTGCAGTGAGCTGGGAGTAAACATACCCTTCTTAATCTAGAAGCGGGTACACGTTATCCACAGAATCCCTGAAGAACCCAGGAAAGCAAATTTCATTTTTTTACCAAGTACTTTTAATAAAATTTTGACTTGTGAAAATCAGGATTACAAATAGAGTAACAACATTATTTGGTTCTTAAAAAGTGCAATTAAAAAAGTCATTTTCACTGTTTTTTTTCCAAATTTCAGCACCACGATGGACCAGAGTGCTAATATTAATCTTTTAGGCAAATTATGTTGGCACCTATCCATCACCCCGAGTATTAGTATTTCTGAAAAATTCATCTGCATTGTAGGTTGATGGAGCTTTGGTTCTTTTCCACTGGGAAATACCAATCATTGGATGTATTAGCAAAGTGTAATCGATGAATCTGCTAGTCTGTGTAACTATAATTGGTTTCCGTATTTCTGCTTTTTACTTGAATATGTGCCCCACAAATGCATATATTCGTGTGGGGGGCAGGGTCCATAGGACCACAGGGAGGGCATTTGCCTTGCACGCAGCCGACCTGGGTTCGATTCCCAGCATCCCATAGGGTCCCCCGAGCACCACCAGGAGTGATTCCTGAGTGCAGAGCCAGGAGTGACCCCTGTGCATCGCCGGGTGTGACCCAAAAAGGAAAAAAAAAGAAAGACAGTGAGAGCGGCTCCCGGCAGGGGGCCACCCACATGCCCAGAAAGGAACAAGGAGAGGCACAATGCCCGCAGAAAAGCAGCTACTTCTGTGCCTCTGCCTCTCCTGGGGGTCACTCGCCAGCACCCCCAAAGCCAGCACATGGAGGTTCCCCCAAATCCTCAAACCTTCCCATCTTCTTCCTGCTCCCTGCCTCTGCCGAGGACACTATTCTCCCCCACCCCACCCCCGACCCTGCTGTCCCTCCCTCCTCTCAGGTCTATCACCACCTCACCCCAATACGGTACAGGCGCTAAGCCATCGGGAAAGATGGGACATGAACGGTCCCCTCCAGCCCCGGAACGGCATTATTCCCTGAACACAAGTGAGTGTTTAAAACTATGACCCTGCACGTCAGTTAATTCAGAATGAAGTGGCCTCCAGAAATCTGACACTAAAGAGGTTCCAGGTGAGGCCATAGGTCAGAGACAGAGCAAAGGATTCACATACAAGAAGTGCTGGGTCACACACACACACGCACGCAAGCTCAGGGTTTCCTCCTGGCACCACACACACACACACACACATATGCTCAGGGCTTCTTCCTCCTGGCACACACACACGCGCACGCGCACGCGCACTCACACACGCTCTCCGGGCTTCCTCCTGGCTCAGTGCTTAGGGACTTCTCCTGGCGGGGCACTAAGAACCATGTAGTGATGAGGATCAAACCCGGGTCTGCTGCATGGAAGGCAAAAGCCTTTACCCCTGCACTATCTCTCCAGACCCAACTGGAAAAATTTAAGCCACACAGGACTGGAACCCAGAACTTGCTCATCTATTTGCTCAATTATATCCTAGGTCCTACTGCCTGCTGCCGCGTGTGAAGCAGATGGCCTGAGAGAATTTCTGTATCGGCAGCACTGTGCAGGCAAGAACCACAAATCATGCACAGGGCGGTTACCCAAAACCTGCCTAACGCAACTGAGACATTGATTCTTCATTGATTTTCATTAAGTCCAAAGGGTTTCTAGGACCTAGACCCTTAGCACCAATATCTGGCAATCACTGTTCTAGCTTCTAAGAGAAATTATTAAAATTTTCTAATTAGAAGAGTTCCGTTAACTGTTAGAAATAACTAACCATGGAGCTTGAGAGCTAGTATAGTAAGGAGGGCGCTTGCCTTGTACTCAGCTGACCTGGGTTTGGTCCCTAGTATACCATTAAGGTCCTCCGAGCACCATCAGGAATAATTCCTGAGCGCAGAGTCAGGAGTAAGCCCTGAGCATTGTCAGCTGTAGTCCCAAAACACCAAAGAAAATAAACAACCACAGGTGTTCATTTCTTCCTCAATCCAGCTTTTCTGGAATTTTAAATGAGTTTTTTTTTAATTTAAAAATATCTTCACTAAGCTGCTCATTACTGAGTACACAGAACATTAATGAAGACGCCAAGACTCGTGGGAGCTTACCAGGGCTCACTTTGCTTGCAAACACCCGACCGCCCCCCAACCATGCCCTGGTCCCCCTCCCCTCCTCCCCCCTTCACCCCGCATCCCCAGCCACCTACCCGCTCCTCCTTGGTGTAGAGCTGGAAGCACTGGGACAGGGTGCAGGTCTGCGGCTGGTGGTGGCGCTCCTTCTGCAGACGCACACTCTCAGCATCGGGGATGTACTCCTCCTCGGTGCTCGCGAACAAGCTGGGGCAGGGAAAGCGAGCACTGATCAGAATGAGGGGGTCACACGGACGCCAAAGTCTCCAGGAGGCAAGCTATGAGTCTACCAGCAATGGCAAACATGAGACGACAGTGTTGGCCAACCTTTTCCGACCCCAAACTCTTCTTGAGACGCTCTCAAGGAAAGACAGAAGGAGCAGGTGTCTCGGAGCCTGGCACAGGCATGCCAGTTAAGCCCCACCATCCCATCACCTACGGGCATGTGTCTGACCAGACAGCCTTCTGGGGGCTGGAGGGCTTGGGACAAAAATCAAAGCCAGCACAGCTCCACTGCCATCAACCACGGCAGCCAGCGACTATTCTGGGGTCCCAGGACTGCCCCACAGTGCACAGGAAAGGAACTGTTCAAGTGGAGGATGCGTGGCTACACACCTGATTATTTGGTTGAGAGAAGAGAGAGAGCTGTTTCAGCTAGCTGGGAAGATCAAAGGGACACGACCAGAAGAGAGAGAAAGAAGACAGAAGGATACGCGCCTAAAGAGAATCAAAGCAGCGCCTCGTCAACACGCTTCAGGTACTCACAAATCTTTTGTCTCCTTGTCCCATTCCACCACCAACTTCACATGCGCACTGCCACCCGGTCCGCAGGATTTTAATGCCCTGTGAAGCGGGGAGGGAAGTCACGGATTAGTCTCTGTTCTGCCTTCAATACCACCATGTCCTGCCGGAAGCAGAAACCTGGTGCCTTGAATCCACATCACTCTGCCCTCCGGGCGGCTTCCAGCAGTGCCCACCTTCCTACACTGTAACTGACATGACCAACACGAGTCACTGTGCAGCACTTAATAATCAGATTGACAGATTCTTAACCCAAATGTCCTTCCCAGAGAACAAATGTCCTCGGAGAGGACAGAACCCTCTGGAAGGCTGCCTGGTCACTCTGGCGTGCCTGAAGACAGTGGGCGATTCTGTCCCGTTTCCCAGACACAGCGACCAGATGGAAGCCGGCCTGGGGCCTGAGTCTACTCCTGCACCTTGTGACCCAGACATATCTATAAAATATAAATATATAATTTTAAAATTCCATGTATTTTTTTACCTTTCCACTGTCGGGTGGCACAGGGGCTGCTCCTCCTGCGGCAGCAGGTACGTGATTCCCACCACGCTGACCACGCGCAGGCTGAAGGGGCACACCTGCGTGGATGGGGGAGGAGGGCCGGGCTGCATGGGTCCGGAAGGGCACGGCCACGCGCACCCCCCATGCGGCAGAGGATCTGCAGGCTACAGCACCCCCCATGCGGCAGAGGATCTGCAGGCTACACGCTCCCTGCAAGCCTGAGAACGTAGCTAACAGCCTCTTCCCAGAGCGGGGATCTTGAACTCAGGCTCACTGCCCCCTCGATGCACCTCCCTGGGCGGATCACATGGGAGGCAGCCGAGGCGGGGCGGGGGGGGGGGCCAAGGGGGAGCCTCCTGGGGGAGACATGGGTACTCCTCAACAGCTTCGCGGGACAGCGCGGAGCAGGCCTTCCCCGGGGATCCAAAGGGCGGGGCAGGGTGATGGGCCCGTCCACCCGCGGCATGTGGAGCCGGAACGCCCCCCACCTGAATGCACACAGTGGGTCGCAGGAAGTACTTCATCTTCTCCAGGATCTCCTTCTGCAGCAGGTCCCAGGCGATGGTCTTCTCCAGGTGCAGCACAAAGGGCAGCCCGAACCTACGACACAGGCACACCGCGGTGGCAGGACAGGACGGTAGCGCCCCGACTCCCCAACTCCTGGGATGGGGGTGGGGAGTAGGAAGGGGGGGCTGGCACTCGGGATGAAACTGGGACTTCGAGAGCGACTGTGGGGTGCGGAGGCTACGGCGTCAACAGAGCGGCCTGGGGTTTCTGGGTGGGACTGCGAGGCTCAGATACCAGGCGGCCTTCCTGGAAAGCCTGACACCAGCACAGGGTGGCGACCAGGACACCAGGGACGGGGGGATCTGGGAAAGTGGCCCTCTGACCGGCTTTCAGCTGGGTCACGCGGGTCAGAGATGAGTGCCGGGGGAACAGAGAGCACGGGAGGGCGGGCGGGCAGCCTCCTCCTGGCGGGACCGCAATGGGGAAGGAGTGGCAGCAGTGGCCAGCGGACGTGAGTGCCGGGATGGCAGGAGGTGGAGGTTCAGTGGCGGGAAGTACCCTCGCTCTCAGCTGGTACTCAGGATGCCTGCTCAGCGGCCTGAGCACTGAGAGCTGCTTTATAGGGGCCGTGCAGCCAAGTGGCTCCAGTGGGCAAGACCACAGCCCCACCTGCTGGACCGGCCCCTCGGAGCTCTCCATGCCCAGGGGGCCCGCTCAGAGCTGAGTCTGTGCCGGCAGCACCCCCAACCCTGGAAGCCCCTCCGCCCCTCATCCTTCCCGAGTGGATGCTGCCATCCCCAGTGATGCACTTCCTGTTTGCTTAAAGGAGCTAAACTCGGGAGAGGGGGGATACGGGGGGTCACAGAGTGACCTTTTCTCCAAATGGGGGGGCGGGCAGTGGGCCAAGTGAGGCGGGGAGCGTCAGTTCTGAGACACGTGCTATGGGTCCACATCAAGACCCTGTGAAGGGTCCTTCCCTGGGGAAGAGGCTGGGAGCTGTCCCCCAATGCCTCTAAACACGTCCCCAGGTCTGTAAGTCCCCACCCCCAAATATCAGACCCAAAGTTAACTGCTGGGAATAAGGACCTGGCACCCCTGTTTTTCAAGGCCACTTACGAAGAGTGACATGAAAGCCAGGGCACTGGCGGGCGAGCGGCTGGCCTTACCTCTTGCCCTGCTGCCCGCTGCAGGCTCGGTTGCACACCAGCAGGACAATCTTGCTGCTGCCTGCCCGGGCAGGGGGCACGTCTGCCTTGCCCTGCTTGGCGGCTGTCTGGTTCACAGAAGATAGCCTAGGGTGATCCAGGTCGAACTTCAAGTGGTTCAGATTGTTGTTTAAGTGGATTCCTGACAGCAGAACAGAAACCTTCTTTTTATCTCTGGGGTCAGATTCTTCTCACTCACTTATTAAAAAGCAATGCATTCAACAGAAATAGGGAGAGGTTGCCCTGGCGCTAACTGCAATCAGAAGAGGCAACAGATGACATTCTTGGAGATTTCTCACCAGCATTTCTCTGGCAACCATTATTTCCTTTGCCTTACCCACCTAAAAACTCAAAACTGAAATTCTACACTTCGGTGAATACTAAATACAGGAGAGAAACTTGCAGAGGTGATGCCCCAAGGAAGATGAGACGTGTGCCCACGCATCCAGCAACCAAATACCTGTTTCTTTTTTTAAATACTCAATATTCCTCTAGAAGTTTCTTCTCCTTAATCAAGTTGATAAGAAACAGAAGAGAAGCGACACTCACTAGACTCAGACCATGACAGAACATGTTCACTTCATTCCAGCCAGTGAGCCTGGAGCCACCTTCATTGAGGGAAGCAAACCCTACATTTGACAGAACCGGCTACTGAAAAGCTGGTCCAGACGGGTCACGAAAGCTCAGCTGCGCATCAGCCACAGCAACCCGACAGCCCAGCAGAGGCCTGTGAAATGCCAAGTTCCTTGGAATGGCGCAGAGCTAAGGGCCAAGAAAACGAGAGAACCAAAGACTCCCCTCCGCCAACATCACTGCCGCCAAGCACAGAGAGAACACGGCCAGGAGGAGGACAGAGAAGCCCTTTACACAGAAGTATTCCAGGAATTCTGACAATAACCTGAAACTCCTGAGAGATGACAAACCAACCAAGGTACAGCTGCATGACAGCAGTTCAAAAGAACAAGCGTGGACTTAAGTCCTAAGTGAATTCCAGATGAGCTGAGTTTTAAAAAACACACAGCAACTAAAAATTAGGAGTAACTAAAAATCAGGAACAAAATCCTTAGTGAGACAAAAAGTTTTTATTGAAAAAAAATTTAGAGATGAGGGAGGGAGCGAGAGAGAAAGCGAGAGAGAAATTGTGAGAGGGAGAGATGAAGGGGGGAGAGAGAGAGAGAGAGAGAGAGAGAGAGAGAGAGAGAGAGAGTGTTCACGAGAACATGAATTTCTCCAGAGTAAAAAAAGCCATAATAAAGGAGTTCATTGTTTGGGGGCCACACCCAGTTGTGTTCAGGGTCTACTCCTTCCTGGCTCTGTGCTTGGGAATCACTTTGTTTTCTTTTTAAGGTGTTTAAGCACAAAAGAAAACAAAAAATCTCATTCACACACACAGTTTTCTTTTTAAGATGTTTAAGCACAAAACAAAAAAATCACACACACACACACACACACACACACACACACACACACACCAAAAGCAGAGGACGAGTGCATGAGGCCTGGACCTGATTTGTGGCAACCATCCAGAAATCAAACTAAAAATGGAGAAAGGATTTAGATGGACATTCCTCTCTGAAGGTCAGACAAATGACGGACATCATTTGTTAGGAGGGAAACATATGGCCAACACGTGACAAACAACACATGCACCACACCTGGATAGCAACAGTCAAGGTCAGGGGGCCGGGGCGGAAAATGAATGTTGTCAGGGATGTGCCAAAACCAAACCACTTGCTGGTAGGAACAAAAAATAAAGCAGCCACTGTGGGAAAGTTCGGCATTCCCTCGCACAGCTAAACAGAGCATCACCCTCCCCTCCAGCATTCCAACTCCGAGGACAATATCCCACCACAGACCTGCCAACAGGAATTACAAATTATGTGTCCCTTAACACCCACAGCAGCGCAGCCTCCGAACGCGCCCAAGGCAGGGTCAGGGATGAAGGGCTCGGGAAAATCCTAGACAGGAACCCTGTCGCTCTGGAAGTAGAATAGTCCTATCTGGTCTGACCTGGGAGGACTGGACGCACAGCAACTTTTTCCAAGTAATGAATGGCCAGAGGAAGGAATCCCAGGACTCAGAACTACGAACTTAACTGGCCCTAATGCGGCTTCTGTCTTTCCAGCTTCTCCGGAGATTCCGCTGTGCTGTCTCGGCCAGGGGCTGTCCTCCACAGAAGGCTCCCGGCCACCATGGATGACTGGCCACTCGGAGATTGAGTAAGATGGGGACAATTAAAGAACTCCCAAATCCAATCAGCAACTTCCGAGGGCCTGGGTCCTGTCAGCTCTGCTTCCCGCCCCTGATCAATGGTCTGCAGGCGGCTCTGAAACCCTGTTTACTCTCAAGGGCCTTGTCTGCTTCATGTCTGAAAATAAGACTGGGGCTGGAGCACAGAAGGGAGGGCGTTTGCCTTTCACGCGGCCGACCCGGGTTCAATTCCCAGCATCCCACAGGGTCCCCCGAGCACGGCCAGGAGTAATTCCTGACTGCATGAGTCAGGAGTAACCCCTGTGCATCACTGGAAGACCCAAAAAGCAAAAAAATAAACAAATAAATAATTTAAAATAAATTAAAAATATAAGACCCACCTCCCAAGTGCAGGTCTGCAGGAGGAGTCAGTCCTCACTGACTCACCGCATCATCGCACCCATCAGAACAGCCCCAGCAACGTCACACGAAGCGGAGACCATGAGAAGTCTTCCTTTGCAGGCCTGATTTTTAAGCAATCTTCAGGCACACCCTCTAAGTACATGGACTTACATCTTTATATAATCTACATTTTCTAGCTCATAATGTCCTGTGTGTCATACTAAAATAACCTTTATGTGTTCTCTTTGTCATACTAAAATATCCTTGTGTTTATTTGGGGGCCACACTGGCAGTGCCCTTCGGGGCTTTCTCCTGGCCTGGCACTCAGGAATCACCCCTCGGGGTACCATATGGGGGAGTCGAACCCTGGCTGGCCACATGCAAGACTAGTGGCCTTCCTGCTGTCTCTCCAGCACACCAAGCAGCCCATTTCTAAATCTCCAAATGTAAGGCATAGCCTCCCCTCAGAAAAACCATCGTTTTTATCTTTGCATTCTTTCAAGTTTTCTGACTCCCTTAATTGTAGTTTTTTTCCTCCTTCAAAGGACTTTGCCATTTATCCGATCTAGTTTTCTTTTCTTATCTTAAATCCATTTTGGAATGCCACACTCATCATGGGACACCTGGCTAGAATATGCAAACTTTAGAAGGGGCTTAAGTGGTCTTCAAAGAGGAGGGAGCAACTGAGCTCTCTGCCCTCTCCCTCTCCCTGCCCCCACTGCCCCTCCCTCTCCCTCTCATTCTGTCACTAGACAGGTGAACAGTCACCACACCTGCACCTGAAGGGCCTCAGTGCCATGTCCAGGCAGTGAGGGGTTACCATCTGGGGTCCTTCAGCAATCAGGGAAAAGGAGATATGAGTGAAAGCAGGAAGCAGAGAAGATGACAAGGATTGGAACTGACAGAGGGAGTGAGAAGAAAAGAATCAAGACACAGCAGCGGCTTGCTGTGAGGGAAGGAACCTGGGGACACCACTGTGAAGCGAGGGCCCAGGACCGGGGCTCAGGGATGGGGCCTCTGTCTCGCAGGCATGAGGCCCTGCATTCCATCCCCGGCCACAGCCCGCAGGCGAGGTGCAATCCAACAGCTCTGCCATTTGCGACCCCTGGTGTCATGACAAAGCATGGGGTCACGCCACAATCTCGTGACACCCCCCGACAAGCACCACAACCAAGGGTGCCACTCGGGGTCCTCAGGACAACGGCAACAGGAGGGAAAGGAAGAAAACCCACCCAGGGCCTCTCACCTTTACTCTCCCTCGCCTTCTCCTCTTTTTGGGGGTAGAAGGCAGCTCTTCTCCCAGTAAATGCTTAAATCCCCTTTCTCCTTTATTAGTTTGATAAAAAAAAAAAAAAAAAATGTTTATTTTCTGGTTTGTGGTGGCAGACCTGGCAATGCTGAGGGGTCCGAGTGTGATGTCGGGGATCAAACCGGGCCAACTGTACAAGAAGCCCTGTGCTACCTCTCTAGTCTGAGACACAAATATCCAGGCTCTGCCGTCATCTCAAGCATCAGCCTGGCCGTCATCGTGAGGACTTTATCATATGCACTTTTAATTTCTCTTGTTATCTAAAATAACTTCCTTGGATCTTTATTTAGTCTTAGTTTTGGTTTTCTGTGGGTTATTTATTTATTTTTTGGTTGGCAAATCGATGAACAACGGGAGGACAGTGCAGTACAGTGCAGCTGGTTTGGCTGGGGTTTTTTAAAATTTTGTTTCGGAGTCACACCCAAGATAGTGCTCAAGGTTTACTCCTGGTTCTGCACTCAGGACTCACTCCTGGCAGGGCTCAGGGGATGGGGTGAGCTGGGATCTAACCTGGGTTGGCCACAAGCCAGGCAAGCACCCTGCCACTGTACCCTGGCCCTGCTTAGAATCATTTTAAAATTTTATTTTCATTTTCCTTTATTCAGTCTTTAATCTATTTATCCTAACTTTATTCAAATATTTTTTAATTAACTTACCCTAGCCACTAAAACTAGTATCTGTATTGATCGATTTTAATTGTCTCATTCATATCCTGTCTTTAATTTTAATCTAACAGTAAGCAAGAGCAAATTTAAGAAAATAAGAACTACTTCCACCCAGACCATTTTGTTACAATTTCTGATGGTTTATTTCCTGAATCATGCATTTTTCGGTTGTTATTAAATTTAGAAATATTTTATAACCATTATGAATATATATCTCATAAACCCCAAATCCTCCTTTGGATTCCTAGACATGACAGCAAAAACAAAGCCATGGAAAAACTAGAGGAATTAAAGTTTATCCAAATTCAGTCTTTTTGTGTTCAAAAGACATTACCAAGAGAGAGAAGGCCGTGTAGCGAGTGAGCGAGACAGTCATCTGATAAGGTCAGGTATGCAGCCTGCATGAAGACATCTTAAACTCAAGAGTGAAAAGACAAAAGCCGCAACTTTAAAATGGACAAAGGACTTAAGACATTTCTCCAAAGAAGATTTAAAATGGCCAACACACATATAATAAAATGATTATCATTTTATATTAGCAAAATATAAATCAAAGCCACAGTGAGATATCACTCTCCATTCACCAGAACAGTTAATATGCTTCAAAAGGGGGGTAGGGGTAATAAAAAAGGTTGGCGAGGATGAAGAGAAATCAGAACTCTTATAAAACTGCTGGCAGAGGGAACCGGAAAAGTACGGGGGCTATTTTTTATTTTTTTTATTGATTTTAGAGGCCACACCTGGTGGTGCTCAGGGCTTACCCCGGCTCTGCACTCAGGGATCAGTCCTGGTGGGCTCAGAGGACCCTCTGAGGTGCTGGGGACCCAGCCTGGGCCAACCATGTCCAAGGCAGATGTATTACCCACTGTTTTATCTCTCGGTCCCCAGCCCAGGGCGTTAGGTGCTTGTCTTGCATCTGACCAGCCCTGGCTCCATCCCCAGCACCATATATGATCCCCTGAGCACCTCCAGAAGTGATCTGAGTAACAGCAGAGTCAGAAGTAAGCCCTGAGCACTGCTGGGTGTGACTCCCCTGAAAACAACAACAAAATCTCTGCTGGCAGAACTATAAAGTGCGATGTATAGACCCTCAGGCAGTCTGATCGCTCGTCAAAGGATTAAATATACCATCACCTAACCCAGCAGCTCTACCCTGAGACATACATGTACCCAGGAAGTGAAACACTCCAACCCAACAGAAACCTCATGGGAAGGGGGACGTTCCCTACCGAGGCCACCAGTTGCCCCCCACGAGCGGCTCTCCAGCACAGCCACAGACCCAGAAGCACAAGGACTTAATGCAGAACCCAGCAGCTTGGAGCAGAAAAGCGAATGGACTATGCATTA
>JAOXYA010064234.1:0-11785 GCA_028565675.1 Sorex palustris | reverse complement strand
CGCCCCGCCCCCCCCCACCTCCAACACCTATCCTTATTTGAAATTACAAGAGGTTTTGAAAAAGATGCCATTTCATTTTAAACACTTTGAAACTGCAGCCTGGCCAATGCTAGGGGCCATCTTCAGTGTGGGATTCCTACCTTCCTTCAGGTACCTAGAATTCCTCCCTCCCACATCCTAATGTGGGAAGAACTGTCCCAGTCTGAGGCAAGTGTGAATTCACCCTTAAACTTGAAAGGCTGAATGTCTGTGACCGGTTCCTGTCATACACCCTGAGCTGCTGGGAGAGCTTCCGGTCACCTGTGATTCTCAACTGTCACAGTTGGAAGTTCGATGAGTGAATGAATGAATACAAGTAATTGTTGAACAGAAGTATTGTGGGTCACTGTTTAGAGCTTTGGTGGCTTTTCTGTCATCAGAAATAAGCAGAGGAAATTAAGTAACTCCTGTTCATATCAGCCTATGGTATAATTGGCTTTCAATACACCATTTCGCCTAAAGTGGCTTCCATGAACTTATGTAATGAAGAACTTACTGTATTACACTTTATCTCTGCTTGCTTAATTACGTATCTCTTCTCCCAACTAAAATATAAGCTCCATGAAAGCAAGGCCTTTGTCTTCAGTCCTAAAATGGTCCTGGCAACAAATACATGTCTAGCGATGTTAAGGAAACGACTGAGAAACTAAATGAATGACAAATTTAAGCAAATGGGGAACAGAAACAAAGGAAGTGATCCTAAACGTGGCACACAGCTTAGTGGGAAAACTGGACACTCTAAAGTCTTAATTGCCTGGGTTTGCTTCCTAGTTTTGCCAGTTAAAGGCTGGGTGAGTTTCAGCAGGAAATTTTGTGTTCTGATTTTCCTCATCTGTGAAATGAAGTTGTGAATTTATACACTCATAGCTACTGAAAGGATTTATGAACTATTAGCTGCAAAATGTAACAGTATCTAGCGCAAACATTAGCACTAGTCTCTTAGGTCCCAGGTTACTGCAGGTTCAGTTAACACCTTGCTTCAGCTATCAGGTAAGCCAAGTGTCAAAACCAGTATGGGAGCAGTTCTGTCAAACCCCACCATCAGGAGATGGCTAAAGCATTCAGTGTGGCCCAGGACCAGGGAGTCTGCACCATTCAAGTCAAATTCTGAGGGAATGCTGCCCCCTGGAGCTGTGCAAATGAGTGAGAAGTCCTGGTGGAGATAAGACATAATGCAGTTCAGCAGCAACTCTTTACAACACCAATTTCTCTACATATACCCTTCCTCAGTCCTTCCAACTACCATCCAAGGCCTTATCAGCTCACATCCAGGGGAACAATTTAGTGGCCCTTTATCTCCCACCAATTTCAACAGTATTACTTTCCATTTCCTTATCTTGAAATAGTAGTAGGATAGGAATGGTGGTCCAAGAACATCTAGGTCAATTTCTGAGAAGCCCTCCAGTCTTGACAGGTTAGTCTGAGTTCTACTTCTAATACCTTTAAAATCAAATAACAATTCCTTCCCACTCTCCTGCCCCTTCCCCAAACATATCTTAAAATATTAAGGGAGAGGGGACAAGCACAGTGCATACAATCTATACACAGAGCCAGTGATAATAGGAACTATATAGTAATTAAAAAGCAATTGTAGTTTACAAATGGTTAAAAAATATTGTTGAAAACTTAAAAACTAATTTTATTCAGATCGAAAGAAACAGGCTACAAATTTCAATTTCAACATCACAAACCAATAAACCATAACTGCAAGTTACAACATCTTTAATGTATTCCAAGAGCCAATCCCAGTAATTGGGTTTATTTTTAAGTAGAGAGAATTTAATTATTGTATTCCAAACAATTAAGAAAAGTTCAATTCAAATTTTATTTTGAAATGGGTCCAGTAATAACTTAAAAGGGATTCAAAATCCAATAATTTCACAATGTAAAAAAACCAATTTATTCTATGTATGTGCTCATGTTAACAGTAAAAAAAAGGGGAAAATGATTTCAATTACATCTAAGTCTTCACTTAATCTAAGACAATCTTTAAAGCAGTTTCTTTGCCAAAAAGATATTTGCAAAGTGGCACAAAGACTAAATATATTCCTCTGTAAATCACCTAGAGCCTAATAATCAGTAATCCAACTTATTACCTTTCAAAACTACTGTAAATTGGAATTTTTTCCTTTCAAGCTAAGTTATACTTTATCACTTTTCTAAATTCAGAGGGTCAAAGCACAAATTAGTAAACAAGCTCACTTAAATTCCAGGATACTCCAAAACTGTAAGGCAAAAAATTAAAAAAATCTTAATTTTTGATTACAAAGATACTCCATTATAGACACTGTGTCTTTGCAATATTTATCAGGCATAAGGATATCCTATATTTAATATAAATTCCTTATGCTTCTGCTGACAACATAAAAATAAAATAAAAAAAAAACCTCAATGACAAATAACAAGGGTCATCCAAGAGACTGAACACACAGCACCATTCCAAGCTTGAGTTGCTTACTTGGGTCATTTAAAACAACAAACAAAATTTTAAAATCTCTTAAAACAAAAAAAGAGGAATTAAATATTAATAACAATGCCAGAGATCTACTCCAGACCACATATTTTAGATTCACTGCCACAGTCCATTTTGGAAGCTCTAGATGATTCTAATATGTAGCATTGTTCTCCCGTTTTCCATCGGTTTGCTAGAGTGGGCCCAGTAACGTCTCCATTGTGAGACTTGTTTGTTACTGTATTTTGGCATATCGAATACGTCACGGGCAGCTTGCCAGGATTTGCCATGAGGGCGAGATACTCTTGGTAGGTTGCCAGGCTCTCTGAGAGGAGCAGAGGAATCGAACTTGAGTCAGCCAGGTTGGCTGCACGCAAGGCAAACGCCCTACCCACTGTGCTATTGAGTAAACCACCTCCAGATGTAATGAAAAGTAAGTTCATTCAAAAAGTACTCAGACAATGCATATAAAGGTATTCAGGTCTGGTCATAACAATAATTTAGTAAAAGTAACATAGTTCCAGGTGAATTCTGTTTTATTGCAAATCTAACTAACCTGTGGCTGGTCAGCTACATGAAAAATAATCCTTTATAAAAAAAGTTCTCGGGGCTGGCAGTAAAGGCTTTAAGGCACTTGCTTTGCACCCGTCTGACCCTGAATTGATCTCCAGCAAAGCATATGGTCCCCTATACACTGCCAGGAGTGATCCCTACACAGAGCCAGGAGAAAGTACTGGGCATTGCCCAGTGTGGCTCCCAAACGATAAACCAAGTAACATGAAAGAAGTTCCCAATTTTCAAATGGTTCATAAAGAATTTTTAGATTAAGTCTAGGAACAGAATGAGAAGCATGCTCAAGGCAAGCAAGTTTTTATTTTGGAGATCCCAATGTATGTACTTGCCTATCTAGCTAAGTATTAGGCACAACTGAAAACTGAAAAGCAAGAAAAACTAAATGATTATACAACCAGTTCTTTCATCATTTAGTATGCAGTTCAGGAAGCCAAACTAATATGAACAAAATCATCACATTTTCTAATAGTTTTGTCTAACTGGTCATGTACTAATACTGCTGATGATTCAAGTCTCCCTGAACCCAGGCCCCTCATAGAGCAAATTCAAATCACATTCAAGCATGAGCCACCAGCATCAATGTTAAGCATCAATGTTAAAAAGCACGTTAGAGGTTGTATGGTAAAGTAGTATTAAACAGTATCAAGGTGATGCTATAGGGAAAAACTTGGCTGATAGAGTAGAATCATTTTTATCAGTAACATTGCCTTCGCAGAATTCAGCCTTCCCAAACCCCATACAGGAGGCCCTGTGGATTGCTCCATGACCACTGCTGTCCACACTGCCAGCATGAGACAAAGAGTTTAATTCTCAATACCATCCACAGGAGCCAAGTACAGTCTTGGTGGCTAGACTGAACTCCTGGTGCCACAACTGAGTACACGATTTCTAGTGTACAGAACCCGGGCATGGTGCTTTATTCACAGTGCTCATGGGGGTTGCACACTTTAGTTACAGAATTTGCACACATGGCCCTTGGTGAGTTCAACAACCAGAGTATATGTGAGCACAGGAACTAAATTTAGAAATTTTAGTACACAATAATCACCCAGAGGTCTTGTTGAGACACAGATTGCTGGGCCTATCCCCCAAGTTTCTGATTCAGTTGGTCTAAGGTACATTTCTAATCAGTCCCTAGGTAATGCCGATGCTTCTCATTCACTGTCCACACTTTGAGAAAATATTGCTCTAGGGAAAATAGATGAACTAATGGACTAAATAAAATATTAGGACAGTACCTTTAGGGATTTTTCTAATCTCTTAAAACTCACAAACTACTTCTGTTTCATTTAAAAAAAATAGGTTAATCTATATATGCAAATAGTATGCATGTATGACACATTTTTAAAGAAAGGGAGAAATCACAAGATAAATTCAAATAGTAATGATAGGTCATGATTCTAAGAGTGAATATTATTTATCAAAAAATGTGTGTAAGTGTCAACACCACTCACAAGGAAAAGGTTCCTGAACCTTCTTAAACTTATAAAAACAAAAACAACATACTATACTAGAAGGTATAAATTTTGGGGTTGAAGAGATAGTACAGCGGGGTTAGGTGCTTGCATGTGGCTGACCCAGGTTCAATTCCCAGCACTCTGTATGGTCCCTCAAGTCCCACAAAGAGTAATCTCAGAAGTGAGTCCTAAGTATCACCAGGTATGTCCCAAGGCAAAAAAAAAGATATAAAAATTTTAAATGTTTTATAATGAACATAAAACTTATATTTTAAAAGATTCTACTATCAATAAACTTTGCAATATATGACCATTCACTGTTAATGGAAACATTCAAATAAACGTGTTAATATAATTTGTAGTATGTTATGAAATAACTGTCTAAATGGTTTTGCCAAGTTTTAATCATGGTGTTTGCTGCCAAATCTACCCAAAGTAGTGTAAGAAGTTGTAATCCAAATTGCTAGCAAATTTACTTTGAATTTATCTATTGTACTGCAGGCAAAACAGTTCTGGAAATGACTAATTCAGCTGCATGCAGCAAGAATATATAATAGTGGATATAAAGAATTAACAAATATCAAGGGTCAGAGTGATAGTATTGTGGGTAAAGGACCAACTTGCCTACGCACAGTCAACCTGAGTTCAATCCCAGCATCCCATATGGTCCCCCACTCACTGCCAGGAGAATTCCTGAATGCAGAGCCAGAGTAACCCCTGAGCATCACCAGGTGTGCCCTCCACCTCCCAAAATCAACGAACATGAGGATTACATAGGATGGTTACATTAGTTCACTGTCATCTATCATTTGTGAACTTTAACTACTGTGTCTTTAAAGACAATAAAATAAGGATGGCACTTATTGTGAAAGAAAATGAGCATGAAATTAGAACCTATCTCATTCAATTCAAATATCTATGTCTACTTTTTGTTTTGATACATCCTCACAATATTTAACTATCAACAATTAACTCAATGCATCTCCATATGACTGCCTCAGAGACAGTATCAAACTTTTGGCCTCAAAGCTCCCCTCAATTTGGCTTTTGTTTCCCATCCCAAACCTACCTCTATCTAGTTATTTCATATCTCAAAATAAGACACCTCTACCATCTGGCTGCCCACATCAGAACCCAGGAACAATTTTGTGCTTCCCTTCATTCCTACTTTTTATCTGACAAATTATTTGATTCCTTCAATTCTACCTCTGAAACAAAACACCATATTATTTTTTCTCCATCTCTATCATCATCAATGTAAAAGGTACTACCATCTTACATGTGTATCTGCCACTACAGCCTTTCCACTTGCACTCCTGTCTCATTTAATGACCAGAATATTTTAGTTTGCATTATGTATCTTAATAGCCTGCTTAAAAGCTCTCAACAGCTTCCAACTACACACAAAACCTAAATACTCTCCCCTGCCAACAGATGCCTACCCTACACACAGCACCTAGTTCTTCCCCATCTCTCTAACATGTCATGCTGGGTCACTCTTTCTCCTTTGCTACTCTACCCAGAAGATACTGGCCTTCTTCTAATCCTTTAAAGCATCCGAATTCTTTTTTTGCTTTATGTCCTTGAAGTATGCAACTGCCTAGTGTACATGGTTCCCTCTCATCCTTATGATTTTATGTTAACTATCTTATAGAGGCCTTCCCTAACTTAATATAAACAGCTCCAGTACTTTATTGCATTCAGTGAAAAGACTGTAAAATCAATAGCCAAACCCAAAAGTCTTGTAGCTTTTCATGGTCTTCAAAAGCAGTAGCATTTTCCTACTTCAGAGTCTTTGCCCTTCTTGTTCCCTCTACCAAAGAAAATGTTAGCCCCAGATAAATGCATATTTTGCTTCAAATTTCTTTTTTTACTGGCATACAATCAGTAAAGCCATCTGTGATTTTCCTGTTTAAAGAGCAATGCCCAGTCCTACAGAAATCTTTCTCAACTTTCCTTATTTAATTTTTCCCTTGATAGCACTTATCACATGACATATAATGTGTTTTATTACTTTTATTTACACGGTATTTTCCCACTATAATTCAAGATGTAAAAGAGTAAGAATGTCAACCTGTTTTGACCACTGCTTTATATCCAGTACACATTCCCAATACATATGCACTGGCAGTCACCCCCACGAATCAACTCCAGTGCCACCCTGGCCAATTCCATTACTGGCCTTCCTTCAGAGACCCAATAATAAATCTCGAAAGAGATCAAAAGCCAGAGACACAGCAGCGAGTCTCGGAAGACAGCACAGAGCCTGGGACTGAAGTTCAGTATCAGTTAAATGACTTCTAAAGTTCTGAATAGGTAAATTCTGTGTCTAATTTTAATCCTGATCACCATGCTCCAGTCAACATGTATTCCGCTCTCTTCTGCTTTGGAGAATAATCCGAATCATGCCTTATGTCTGAACACTTTTACTAGAAGCTCCGCCCCTACTCTCTATCCCTTACTCCTTCCCCTGCAACTCAAGCTGTAAGTGCAGTAATTATTTAAAGGCTCTACTTAGAGTCTACTGCCTAATCACACATACTAGAATAAAATTCTTAGGAAAGCAACCATGCCTACCAATACTGTCACCCCAGTAGTCTGTCTCTGTGTACTTAACAGGTTCTTATGATATAGGCTACCTTAACCCCTAGTACCAAATTCTGGGTATAACTCTCTGTGTACAATAAATATTGCTTCCAAGACTTGATTAACTCTTGATCCCCCTCAGCACCGCTACATATGTGCCTGATGACTGCCAAGCATCAAAGGATATGGCACTAGTCAAGCCCCCACATTACTGGGTATGGTCCTGGGGGGATCAGAGAATCACTGGCATGACCAATGCTGGCTGGTACCTAGAGAAGCTCCAGGGCCCCAAGCACTGCTAGATGTGGCCTTCTCATTAAAAAAAGAAAAATAAATTTTGCTAAAAATGGGAAGATTTCAAAATTTCACTAAGAGATCCGCAAGATTACTTCTGCTTCCTATTGACAGTTCTACTTAGGAAATTACCTTTTATATTACTACTTCCACAACAGTATCATATTACACATATTACAAAAGTGGCATATTTCACTTAAGTATTGCTGGAAAGCTATTACCTCCTAAGCCCTGGTAAAATGATGGAGGAAGAGGAAAATGGAAAGAAATTAGTAAGTATAACTATTTTTCCAAGAAACCCTTCTGGAATCAAGTAAGCATATTTTGCCATCAGAATATATGGATACCACTTTACAGCTAATCAATTTTCCTCTTGTGTGGTGTCAGCATCTTCATATTCAAAAGGAAACTCCAGCATAGAGAGAAAAGTGATCTACCAAGGCAAACAGTAAGAGATTTAGCAAAGTAAAGATCAGATTCAATGCTTCATCCAAAACAACAAATTATCAATTCAATACTTGTTCTACCATATGTAACTGATAAAAAAAAGCAATTAAAATTTATATATCTCTATAGCTTCCAAAGAGCTAGTCATCGCATTTATCTTTTAGATCATCTACCAAATTAAATTTTTGTTTGTTGTTTTGGGAGCCATACCTAGCAATGCTCAGGGGTTATTCCTAGTTCCGCACTCAGGAATTACTCCTGGCAGTGCTCAGAAACCATTTGGGAAGTTGGAGTTTGAACCTGGGCTGGCTGTAGCAAATGCCCTATCAACGTACTATCACTCTGGCTCTCAAAGGAATTTTTAAAATATCATGACTCATAATAAAAATCACTATAGTTTACTACTCTTTCTACATAAAAAGCAATTTTGAGTTAAAATGGTACACTACCATAAGAGTTTCTCTAAAAAAAGATTAGCCACACTAGAGATAATATAAATTTTCAATATATTTAACAATCAAAATTTACATTTTATTTAAAGATATTAGATTGATTTAACATCACCCATTTTTAGTATACTTAGGCTAAAAACAAAGTCAATAAATTGTGCTAAAACAATATTTAGAAATTCCCTTAAAGCTGTAACTTATAAGAAAAATAGCTTCACTGCAAGCAAAAAAATAAGACTAATAATAGTGGTATTTAAAAAAGAACTGACATTTAATAGAAAACAGTCTGTACATATAGCAACAACTGCCTCTAATTAATAAAAACTGCTACTTTCTTTTCTTGTGGTCATTAATTTCTTTTCATGGGAGGTTAAAGACTTTTGTAAAGAAAATGAAAACCCATAAAAAACATTGAAAGGCACAGTACGCCTTAAATGAGTTTTCTTGGTTTCAAAAGCTTTTCTTATTTCTCTTTCATAGAGATCTGAAAAATTAAAATTAGCATTTGAAAGTATTCAAAAAATGTTTAAATCGTTATTTACTTGCTATGCTCTACAGGTGCAGCTCTGAATGAAAAAAAAGCCACCTGCCATGTCTCAACTTTGATAGGTTCAGAATTGTATTAGTCAAAGCTGAAAAACCTTTAACTTCTCAAGTAGAACCTCACTAAGGTAGAAAATTCGTAAACATAAATGTTTTCCATGAATAAAGCCAAGTAAGTACTTTATTTATAGTAATATTAAACTATTTAGAATAAACTATTAGTATTATTTCCTCATCATAGTAAAGAAAAACAAAATAATTTCAGTCAATATTCTAACATTATTCTAGGTGCAAAGGACATAAAAATGCATGATAGTCTAGCCAGGGAAAATATATATTCTAACAGAATACATAAACTATTAACTAAACCAGAGTGACAAAATTAGAGCAAAAACACAGAGAGCCACGAGAACATAAAAAACAAATACTCTGCTTCCACTTGGCTATACACTCCATGCAAATAGGGTCCATGTGTGTTCCAGCACTGCCAGATGAGCACTAGTTCCCAGCGCAGTGTGTGGTACAAGCTGAGGATTCAAAAAATATTTGTTGGCTAAAAAATGAAAGGAGGAAGACATCACAAAGTCAACAGAAATGAGCATCAGCATGTAAGTGGGGGCCAGAAGATGGCTTGATGGCTAAATCAAGTGTAAGGTCTTGCAAGTGTAAGGTCTTGAGTCCACAGGTACGGAGTGCAATCCTGACACCTCCCCACAAGCAATTTTCCCCCCACCCTGTACCTAGGAGTGTGTGAGCACCACAAAAGGTACATCCACCAGCCAGTACTGCAATTAAAAAGATGCACAAGACTAGGGAGATGGCTGAGAGGGCTGGAGCTATACACTATTTCTTCATTTTAAAGAACAAACAATTGAGACTGGGCATTTAAACCCCAAGTAATGCCTGGTCCCCTCAAGCATGACCAGGGGTGGTCCAAAAACTAAATTAAATAAAATTAACGTGTTGAGGATAACCTATGTCATGTCCAAGAAGGAAAATGAGATAAGACAAAGCTGGAACGTTATGCCAAGGGAAAAAAAATCAATGGAGGTAGTACTTCCAGACTTAGCACTCAACAAAGTCTGATTAAATCACACTAAGTTCTGAACTTGTACTGTATGTAAGATTCATTCTGTAGGTCAAGAGTAACTCTGCACTGTTGACTTGGTGTATTCTCCGGACTGGCAAATGGTATCAGAGATAGGAAGTATTTCCCTCTGTGGGTGTCACAGATGACAGGAGGGTCTCTGTAACAGATACTTAACACAGCTGTCACAGTGGCAACCAGAGGCAATTATAAATGAATAGACATGGCCAGATTCTAATAAATTATTTAAAAAAAAACCACTAGGACGGTGTTTATTCCCTCCCTTTCCTTTCACTGTAGGTGCTGTGAGCAGGGGCCACACTCACACCCAGCTGTGGTGCTTGTGCATTCAAAAATGGTCTGTCGAGGAGTGCACTTAGTGGGTCTCAAGCACATGGTAGTTATAGAGCTTGCCAGCACTTACACTTCCTAGTCATGATGCTTATACATGTTTTAGCCACGCTCACCCACAGTGTGGCCCTTTTCTGTGGTGCTCACACAGCTGGTTTCGGTATAGTCAGAAACTGCTTGCTGCACAGGGGGTCACAGGCAGTGGCACCCAGCACATGTGGTAGCACCAGGGACTAAGTCTCTCATCTCACATTCGTTTGCAAGGCAAACGTTCTCAACCACTAAGCTGTCTCCCAGCCCTCTCTAATCTATCTGGATTTACGAGCCATGACCATAGTTTGCTAATCCCCTGTTCTAGAGTTCCAAAATAGCTTCGCAGATAATTCTTTTAACAAGACAGCTTTCCTTCTTTTAAAACATTTTTACATAAACTGTATTAGTTTCCTTTAAAGCCACTGGAGATACTGTAACAGAACATATGAGACATTCTCTTGTTTTAATGATTGAGAAACTGAAAGTTTGAGTAATCTGTCCTACAGATCTAAGGACAACTAACTCCAGGCCTTTATGTTTTTCACAATTTTTGGCTATTATTCCCTAATACGTCAAGTGAAACATTCTAATCATGTTGGGAATCTTTTGCTGAGTCCCTAATCACTACAGCAGATTCACCGCTCTCATAACATTTTAAGAATACCTACTTAAATGTGCATTTATATATTTATTTTGAATCTGAAACTAAATTATTTTCAGACCCCTTCTCTTTGGAAGATTTGTCTTTTTCCCTTAAATTTAACTTTCTATATACAAGTCTTTTAAAATATCACATTTTAATCACTTAACAAGAATTTGTGGGGGCCAGAGCAATAGTACAGCAGGTAGGGTGTTTGCCCTGCACATGGCTGACCCGGGTTTGATCCTCAGCATCCCATATGGTCCCCCAAGCACCGCTAGAAGTGATTCCTGAGTGCAGAGCCAGGAGTAACCCCTGAGCATTGCTGGACGTGACCCAAAAAGAAAAAAAAAAGTTACCCTGGGTTCAGACTACTCCAGGAAACTTTGGTCTAGAACCTAATCTCTCTTAAGCTTCAAACTGTTCGTTTCTTCCTTTTCTAAAAGTCTCTTTCTTTCCCCCTTATTTTCAAATAGCCTTTTTTGAGAATGGGGTGGAGGGACACTCCCTGCAGTGCTCAGGGCTCGCTCCTGGCACTGTGCTCAGGGGCCATTTACTTCCTGTGCTTGGGATATCAGATACAGTGTCCGGAAGGAAGCTTGAATCAGCCACATACAATGCAAGAGTCTTACCCCCACCCCCCTATATAATCTTTTCAGTCTCATGGGGACATGTCTGATTTTAAAAATTCAAACCTATTGGGGGCTGGAGAGATAGCACAGCGGATAGGGCATCTGCCTTGCACTCGGCTGACCCTGGTTCGATTCCCAGCATCCCATGTGGTCCCCTGAGCACCGCCAGGAGTAACTCCTGAGTGCAGAGCCAGGAGTAACC
>JAOXYA010064224.1:0-11785 GCA_028565675.1 Sorex palustris | reverse complement strand
TTCTCAATTTCTCCATCATAATTGGATGTTGGTGCATAGACAACAAAGATAGAAACTGCCGGGAGTGAGCCACATCTATTCAAGTGTAATCGTCCAATTTGAGTTGTTAGGCATTTGAATGAATCAATGTTTATGGCCAAGTTCATGTTCAGAAGGACACTGACACCACCAATACAAAACATTATTTAGAAATAATAAAGCAGACAAATGCAATGTACTCAGTGATGAGAAGATTTAATATAACGGGGATGTTAATTCTTCCCCAAATTGATTCACGAATCCAGTGTAATCACAATAAAAATTCCAGAAGTTTGGTTTTTAATATCAAGTTAACAAGCTAACATTTATTTAGGAAGACAAAGGGCCATGATTAGCCAAGGCAATATATTAAAGAATGAAGCTGGAGGGCTTCAATTACTAAATATCAAATTTATTGCACAGCTTTTGTAGTTAAGACACTGTCTAATTAGTACAAAAAAACAGACAAACAGCTAGATTGAATTTAAAAAAAAGAGTCCAGAAACAAACTCATGCAGATTATGACAACTAATTACACAAGTAAATTAGGAGAAGTTTGACCATTTAGAAAAGTGGGAAGAAGGCAGCCTTTGCTAAATGATACTTAATGAATTATAGATCCATTTGGCATAGAAATTTGATCTTGACTCCTACACATGCAAAAATCAAATTCAGAGAGTTCATCTCTCTAAATGTGAGTGATAAAACAATAAATCTATTAGAAGAGAATATATTTCCTTTAGGACTATCTATATTTCCTTTAGGGCTATGCAATGATTTCTTAATCGGCATAGAAGTGATCATCACAAAGGAAAACTTGTGGGAAGGAGACTAAATTTAAATCTCAATCCTCTGATGGCAGAGAGGAGAAAATGACTCCTTTTCAATACGTTGGAATGTCTGCAGTCAATAAGAGTAAGGCAAATTACTAATTGAAAAAATGAGCAAAATGTTTTCAAATTAGTGTTCTCATTTTCTTTGGATAAATACCCCAGAATGAAGTTGCTGCCTCATCTCTTAAATCTATTTCATAGTTATTTGAGGAACTCATACTACTGTTTTCCCAAGTAGCAAAACTTAATTTATTACTACAACTGTGTAAAAGCGCAGCCTTTCATCCAAATCCTCACCAACACTTGCTAATGTCTTACCTTTTAAAATAATAGCTGCTCTTTACCCTAAATAAAATGATATGTCATTGTGTTTGGGGTTTGCATGTCTCTGAGGACTAGTGGTGTTGGCCCCTCTGGATGTGCCTGCTGGTCATCAAAAGGCAGTCTGTTCAGTTTGTCAGACAAAAATGAAATTTCCTCAACATTATGAGTTCCTTGTAATTGAAAATGAACATCACAATGAGATGCCACTACATACAGACAAATTAAAGGACCAGGTGGAATCAAGAGTTGACAAAATATGGAGTGATGAAACTGCGAAGATCCTCTGTGTAAGAGGGGCAACAAGTGTAAATGAATGCAGTAACTTAAGAAAAAACTGTTGGCATTGTCTACTATCTACGAAAAGGAAATATTAAAGCCTATGACTGGATAAATGCCAGTTTTAAATTCACAATTACTCCAAAGGCACATGTATGTGTATAAACATATATAAACATATTATATATATTTATATATAGTTATATGTTTATATATATACCTTTATATGTCTATATAAATAATTGCCAAAATTACATACTAGAATAGTCATGGTATCACTTTCTTAGTGGAACAAGCTGGAAAGGGACCAACTTTCCATTACTTGTGAATGCATAACAAATTTAGACATATTCCTACAATGAAATGCTATGTATAAATGAAAGCCATCAGGCCATGGTTATCTAAAGAGCAGGAGGGGAGGGTGTCTTACAGCACACAGTAATGAGAAGAGGACATGAGGAGAGTTCTCCAGATGCTGATGCTGCTTTCTCTGACTGGCCGGCCGGCTGCTGGCCTTGCACAACTTTATCAAGCTGTGTGCTTCCTATTAGCTCACTTTCCCAAACACAAGTTGTACTTCAAAAATGCTTGTTTTCTTGCTTGCTTTATTTATTGATTTACTATGGGGGGTTGTTTTCACACCCAGCAGTGCTCAGGCTGACTCCTGGCTCTGCACTCAGGGATCACTCCTGTTGAGCTTGGGGAACCATATGGACAGTGTGCCAAGGCTTAATCCCAGGTAGACTGTATACAAGGTAAATGCCCTACCTGCTGCATTATCTCACTGGCTCAGATACTATGTCTTCTTTAACCAATCATCAATGGATGGACATTCTAGTTGCCTTTATATTTTAGTTATTATAAAGAAAAAGAGTTAAAATAATCATTGGGTAAATCTAACATTTTCCACTAACATTTTCATGTTCTCTACCTAGACATCCCCAAATAAGATTGCTGGATCATACAATTGTTTGCTATCTTTCTCTTATTTAAGGAAGTTCCATAGTGTCTTACAAATTATTACACAAATTTACATTTCCATCAGTAGAAGAGGTGCCATCACACCTTTTCCAATACTCGGAATCACTGCATTTGACATAAGAGGTTTCACAGGTATGAAGTAGTATCTCATTATGGTCTTAATTTTGACTGTCCTAATGATTAACTGTGATGAGGATTTTTTCATATGCCTATTGGCTGGCTGTAGATCTACTCTAAAGAAGAGTCTATTTGAATCATCTGCCTATTTTTTGAAAAATTTTATGTCTAATTGAATTAAGAAGTACCTTAAATGATAAAGATAAGCATTTAGTAATGCAAAATATACCAGAAATGGCTCCAAATTGTTGCCTTGCACATTCTGTACTCATAGAAACCTTAAGAGCTGGGTAAGATCTAGCGCTGTTATTCCAATTGACAGAAGCAGAACTTGGTGAAGTTTGGTGACTAACAGCTACTTGGACCACAAAGCAAGTGAGCAAAGGCAGAATTCAGGAGCAGACCGCCATCAGCAAACCATTTCTTTGATTCTTCCACCGAGTACACATCCCTCTGCCACTTCCATGTCACGAATAACCTGCTGTTAGGTCACATGCATAAACATATCACTTAGTTTTTACTACAAAGGCCCCATTTTACCATAAAAGTATGCTCCCAAAACTTTTGATCCTATGTAAGATTTTGCTATTTTTATATTGTCCATGCAACATTAGAATTATAAACACACTTTGAAGCTAGAGAGGTATAATCTCCTGAGATTTTAAAACACTTTCTATTACTTCCATTACAATTACACATGCCATCTTACCCATCAGGACCCTCTGAACTGAGTTTTAGAAATTTTATTGACTAGTTTTCTCACCTTCCATCTCAAGGGGTAGAAAACCTATCTACTGCCAAGGGCCATTGGATAGCTGCATCATTTTCAGGTCATGCAATACAGGAAGACAGACCAGAGACAGCCATCAAGAACCATACATGTCTGCCCTGTCAGACCACTTAACTTCATAGGCCTCATACTGCCCATGGGTCAGACACTCCCCACCGCAGTACTACTTCATGCTCTTGCCCCAATCAAATGTTCAATCTAGACTCTTTCCTTCCAAAAGATGCTGCATCCAACCATCCAACCAGTGACAGCAGCAGGTGTGGGAGGCTGTCAGAGAGACAGAATTTCAGGAGCTACCTCTAACCAACTGAGTCAGAATCTTCACTTTAACAGGCATCTTGACTCTTGTAGGATATTAAATTGTTGAAAAATCTGTGTTAGATGACATACTTCTCCCACCCCATACCCCCAAACTGCAGGCTTTCTTATTCCTCACTTCAGCTAATTTATTTCCATAGGAACCATGAAAGATAGTCGTATCAATTTTACCATTAAGTGTTTTGGTCTGTTCGAATCGTTCTTGAGTGCCGCTCTAACCCAATCAGGTTTATTGCCTGTTGTATTACTGAATTTTACTGAATTAACTATTAAGGACTTCAAACAGAAGCTTCCTTCAAGGGCTGACTGGAAAGCAATTTGTTTGCAAAGTATTCTACCCTCCACAAGTGACTACAAATGCAATCAACTGGAAACAAGCAGAGCTGACAGGCGTCGGCTCTGGCGGGTAGCCTTGTAAATGTCTATGAGTGTTCCTCATTTAAAAGATCAATAGTACAGTTGCTACTGCTTTCTCAAAATCCTAGGAGAGTTCATGCCGTAAGATAGCAAAACGCGGATCTCAATTCCTCTGTGAATTCTCAGATTTCTTTAGCTCTCAGGTATTCTCTTATCACCTGGGGTTTTCTGTCTTAAGTGCAAGTTTATATGAAAAGGCTTCAGAAAGATAACTTGGTAGTAATATAGGATTATTGGTTTCCTCCGAACACCAACACTCTCAACAACAGGCCAAATCAAACATAATCATCAATGAACCTCCCACCAGGTGTTCCCCGCCCTCTATAAAAAGGGGGAGTGCAGTGGTGTCTGTCTCCAGAACAGGAAGCTTTCCTGGAGCATAGACAAGGTGGTGCTGCAAAGTATTTAACATAAAAAATAATTAATGGAATAGGACAGATAGTTAAGGAAAGGTATTAAATTATTATGATCTTAACAGTTTGCACTTAACAAGTGCAAACTAGAGCAAGGCGTCAGGAATGAAAGAATTTTACTGAGAAACCATAAAGGAAACAGTGTGGAAACAGATGCAAAATTCACAATTTTGTGACTTTTATAGTTCAAAAGAATGAGAAAAAAATCTTAGGCAATTTTAATATAAAGTTTAGAATTTCTCTTCCACCTGAGAATTACAAAAGGACTGTCATCAATTAAAGAGTTAAAAGGAAATTATGAGGTTTTAGAAACATTTGGAGATTTCATTATCAAAATAGTTTAAAATACATATAAAACTCAAACATCAATGAATATGTAATAAGAAATGTTTTTGTAAAACATATAGAGAATTTGCAAGTGATCGATGAAGTGATAAAGCAGATGAACTAACAGTCACGTTGAAAATACAACAAAAATAAATCACCTGGCAGACTATAAACCATATGCACAATTCCATTAAAATTCAAAGCATTCAGAAAGAAGTAACAGAAATGGCCAACAAAAGGCGACTACTTAAGGAAATTTTAAGTGATCAAGTTGCTGTAGAACCTTATGATTTAAATGCCGAAGGTCAGGAACAATGAATCATTCAGTTAGCACACAGACCCACCAGTGAGGTTACAGCCACTTTCTATGGACATTGCCTTCATCAAGTGTCTCAAAGAGGACTTCTTTCTTGCCCCAAATTTTCTCATTCTTGCATTTTAAGACCTTTTCCCACTGTTTGTTCTCAAAATAGCATTTTTCTATGTGAAGAGATACAGTTTACTTTTCTTAACAGTCTCACCTGCTAGGCTTTATTCAGAAGTTGAATCATCTGCCTCTTCACTGTTATCCATCTCAAGGCACTGTGACTGAATTGAGAGAGAGAGAAAGGGAGAGAAAGAATATAGAAATATGTGGAAAAAGAGAAAGTAGGGAGAAAGGTGACAGAGAGAGAGAGATGAAGAGAGAGTGCACATTTGTATTTTATAACTAATTCCAGTAACCATGTCCCCAAGGGTCTATATCTTGGAACAATCTCAAGTCCTACACAGATTCAAAGGGAGGTAACAGAACACATCTTCAGTGCAAGGTATGTTAGTTACATGACAAAAGCTAGTGCAATGAGAAAGAGAGAGAGAGTATGAGTGACCATGAAGGAAGATATATATGTGGCCGAAATACAATCTACCATAAATTCTGAGTGAAAGAATGGCAAATATATCATATTTCAGTTTAAATAAAAAGGATTATAATTGCTCCCAACATGTAAAAACATAAACAAACAAGAACATATGGCCTCTTTTTTCCTTTTAATTAAGGGGAATATAATAGTAAAAAGCTTCAACTTTTTAACTGAACTCTAAAAATAGCCCAAGAACAGATGAGAGGATTAGAAAAATGGTAGGTATACATAATAGAATACTCAGCTATAAGAAAGATGAAATCATGCAGGAACATGTAAACTGATGCCATCCCGATTTTTTTAAAAAAATATTTTAAAAAATACTTTTAAAAGGAGCCTTAGTCATAGTCAGACTTAGATGGGTTTTAGTAGACTGCATGATCTATACAATGAAGCTAATGATACCTGGTTTGTTTTGTTTTGCTTTGTGTGATTTTGTTTTTGTTTTTGAACCACAATAAATGGTGCTCAGGGATGTTTTCTGGTGATGATTATGGGACTGCATGGGGTGCCAGGGATTAATATGCCCTACTCACTAGTTCTCCTCCAATTTTTCTTTCTCTTTTTTCTTTTATTTTCTTTCTTTTTTAAACAGTGCTGGGGATTGACCAGAGCCACACACATTCAAGTGCTGTGGTACTGAGTCACCTCCCTGCTCCCATCTCTATTTAATATGGTTGTTGTTATCAAGTCTGAGCTTGGTGTTGTCATAAATAGCAACTGCAATATCATATGTAATAACTGCAATATTTTAAATAAGGAATACTTTGAAAACACAAAAAGTCTATAGCGAATAAAACTAGAAAATAACACTAATAATTTCCCACACAGAAAAAAATAAAATTCATTTTACATGACCTTGACAAAATAGGCTAAGTTCTATTTTACTTGTAAATATAGAAAAAGAGAAAAAAAGAAGGAAGGAAGGAAGGAAGGAAGGAAGGAAGGAAGGAAGGAAGGAAGGAGGAAGAAGTACACAATAGGGGAAGAAAATGGGGTGGGAGTAAAGATAAAAGCTTTTGCTATATCATTTTTGAAGCTTCCCTCGAAACTCTGTTTCATAGAGCAGATGAGAGCCAGGTGGGCAGGGGCTCAAGCATTGGATGGCAAGATGAAGCCTGGTGTGGAACTCTCCCAGAAGTGATGGCTAAGAGCGCTTCAGACCACTGGCAAGCAATGGGAAGGCATCTGAGACTGGGTGGTGAGAAAAGTACAGACACAAAGGAGAGGTTGAGGGGTCCATTTGTGCTGGGTCCTGGGCAAATGGTTCTGATCAGATTGTTGAGAGCAAGTGATGAATGGGGAATACTATGAGGTCAGACGAGGCACACAGATGACAAGTTGAGATGTGCAAACATTATCCTTACAGAAACCAGAAAACTAGAAGGTTCTGGGGGTGAAAACTTATGACTTATACTAATTTTCTTAGATAATATAATGCGAAACTCATGAGGGAATATAGAAGCAGGCTAAATTTTAAATACCAGAGGAGAGAATTTAAATAAGAAAAAGGTTTTTAAAGGTAGAATACTCATAGATGAACACAGTCTGCATATCAATGAATATTATAGGAATATTCCTGAGCTTTGTAGACACATACATATGTGAGACATAAAGAAACTTTTTAAGGGAAAAGGCTAATGTCATTGAAACTGGAGATTTTGTCCAAAGACGTGAGCTTTCAGTTCAGGAGGACTGGGAGGGGCCCTGGGGACCCCGGTAGAGGGAAATGGGCTCACCAGTGACGGGTGTGGTACAGGAATGATGTTGGCATAAAGAGTATAACGAACAGTACTGTAAATCCCAGCACCTCCATAGAAATGGCAAAAAGGTTAAAGATAAGATCTTGCCTCTAATTACAACATGGAGGGAACTGGAAGGTGTCCTGCTAAGTGAAATAAGACAAAAAGAGAAAGACAAATATTGAATGATCTCACTTATATTGTCATATATTAAAAAAAAACAAGAAAATAGGTAGTGTACAATAAGAACAACAAAACTGAGGTTTCCAATCTAGGATGGGGAGTGGACTGAAGGGGTAAATGGATGGTGGTGGAGGGATACTGGCTCTCAGGGTGAGCCTGGCCTGTGCACCTGAAATATCAAAACTCCATCTTGCATACCACTATTACTGATAATTTAATAAGTTAAAACAAATTATAACATAAATTGATTGGGAAAGGAATAAAAAAATAGGCCAAGCAATGCTAATAGTCTTTGAGTAGAGAGAGGGAGGGAGGAATGTGCCAATAGGCTGATGTCTGCAATCCATGGGGAGATGCAGGGCAAGGAAAATGGGCTTATGAAGACAAGATGCAAAGAATAAAGTTAAACCCCAGCACACATTTTCCGTACTTCCTTTCACCCCGAGTTCATGCAAATCTTTAAAAACCAGTGACACGCTAGATATGAATCCACGTTGCTCAAGGCAGCTCTTAATCCTATGCTTTTTCCCACCCTAGTGGTGATGTTCTAAACACAAGCCCACCGCCTGCATCATTCGGAGCTGTCACAGTGACACAGGAATCAGTGTTCAGTCATTAAGGACATGACAGAGAGTTCATCACTTATTGCATAATTGAGTCTGTGTTTTAAAAAATTATTACCGAGTATCAGCCAGGGGGCTTCAAAAGAGTTGAAAAGGTCAGTGGCCACACTTCCCATAAAAGAGGCCCAGCATGCATGGACCTCCAGAAAGAGTCCCCAAGCACAGCCAGGAGTACTCCCCGCATCAAAGAAGAGACTTAAAGAGTCCCAATTCAACACCAGTAACACAGACCAGCTCCTGGGATCTGCACGAGCCTAAGTAGACTTCACAGAAGAGACAGACGAGGGGTTAGAAGTTCAGGTGGCCCCGTGCCTAGCCAGGGCATCGTCTCTTCCACTCGGATTAATTTTCTCCATGCTTTTTCTAAAACTATTTCACCTTCCTCAAAGCATATCACGGTCCATGTACATCCAGTTATAGAATAAATGTACCCTCAAAGTCGGCAACTTCAAATCTAATCCCTAATGCAACAGTATATGCAGATGGAGTCTTCAGGGAGGGGATGGAGTCTTCAGGGAGAGGAAGGAGTCTTCAGGGCAGAGATGGAGTCTTCAGGGAAGGAATGGAGTTTTTGGGAGGGGATGGAGTCTGGGAGAGGATCGAATCTTCGGGGGGGGGTCGAGTCTTCAGGGAGGGGATAGAGTCTTCAGGGAGAGGAAGGAGTCTTCATGGCAGAGATGGAGTCTTCAGGGAGGAAATGGAGTCTTCAGGAAGGGGATGGAGTCTGGAAGGGGATCGAGTCTTCAGGGAGGGGATGGAATCTTCTGGGAGAGGATGGAGTCTTCAGTCCCCATGACTTTGTCATTAAGACATGATGGTGGAGCCCTCATGACTGAGATCAGGGACCTTCGAAGGAGCAGCCAGTGAGTCAGGGAGATTTTGCTTTCTTCCTGCCCCTTCCATGATCCCCCCCCCCACACACACACACAAAGAGAAGATATTGGCAGAAACCATCCATCCTGGCACCCTAACTCCATCTTAATCTTTCTTGACTCCCGAATGTGAGAGAGGAATTTCTGTTACCAGTTTCCCCACCTACTATACTTTGCACTAGCTCTAGCATACCAAACTGACATAATTGATTTTCCAAGGAAATTATATTTTAAACGACTGAACCACTTTTAGGATGTGAAGTTTTATTGTACTGTTTTATAGGGGCCTGCACCATAATACATAGGTAAAAACACATACATGGGAAGCATATCACCATCTACACTGAGGGTGTCTGTAAGACCTGCTTAAGAAAACAGACATTTCCCCCTCCCCCCCCCAAGCTGACAAATGGAAGTGTTTAAAGGGCGGTAATGATTTGCAAATCATGTCACATAACACTAAAAAAATTTATGTATGGATAAGAGATTTAAGATGCCCATCTTGCCTCATAGATGGGCCTGGGAAATGAAACTCGAATCCAGGAGTATCCTTATAATCTCCTGAAGATCAGCCTTTAATCTCATGTGCAGAGCATTCCACATGGCCTCAGTTTATCCACTGTGGCTCTTACAACCTCTAGGGTCTTTCCCAGCTGTGATTTATCTAAATTCAAACTATCCGAGTTGAGTTTGCACATGACCCTGCCCCTGTGGCGGGGATCCCTGTGTCAAATGTCAAGAGGCAAGGGCCTGCTGCTTGCTGGGGAAGGAGACTTTGTCCGTCCTCGGCTTTCCTGTTTGATTTTAAGCAACTAGCTGGGGAAATTTTGGACTTAATGAGCCCTTCTTTTGTCCTTGGAAAAGTCACATAATGCAGCAGCTGGCAGGCAGCAAAGTTTGGTCTGAGTCTTGGCGATCCTCTGTCACTCTTAAGATAACCTCATATTTTACATTATCGGACACTGATGAGCTGACAGCTGAGCCCAACCTCTGATCAATTCCCCAACAGAGGAGACCTCTGCATCGGCTTTGCTGGCCCCATTTTTCAGCATATCCTGAGACATCTTTGAAGAAAGGCAATTTTTCCTTTCTCTGTGAAAAAGGGAAGGAACAGTGTGTATTAAGGGATGGTTACTCAAAATCAGTGATGCAGAAAACATACCCAAAGTATCTCTTTAGAGCCAGATTCTGTTAAGATCTATACCTGGGCTCAGAAGAGTCTAAACTAATACCTGGCACTCTTGCCCAGGTAGAAACCACGGGGTCCAGAGGATCTGATACTCTCAGCCTCAGGACATGTAATTGACCTGGAAAAATTTCTATCAGGGCCACACGTGAGTTGGTTAGGCATATTTTGGGGGGGGGGGCTTTATTTTGGGTCACACCCAGTGATGCTCAGGGGCTACTCCTGGCTCTGCGCTGAGGAATTACTCCTGGCAGTGCTCAGGGGACCATACAAGATGACGAGGATTGAACCTGGGTCAGCTGTATGCAAGGCATACACTGCCCACTACCCTACCCACTGAACTATCATCCTAGCCCCCTCACATGTCCCCACATGTGAGTTGGGACAAACAACCAAGAAATGATGGTGGGAAATTATTCACACAGGAGTTGTCTTGTAGGACCATACTTCGAACACTTAGATTTGGTCTCCTACTCATTGCTTCTATCTCACTCCACCAATGTGCCATACCGTTTTATTTCAGATGCTAGCGCTTTGAGAAGAAATAGTTCATGGTCCTGGGAAGCAACGCTGCTGGTGACATATGTCTGTCATTCTTGCTATGCTAACATAATTCAGCACGTCACATGTTGCTTTGTGGCCAGCTTGAAGTGGTTGGCTTGCTTCTGCTTTGCACCCACTTAACAGTGAAGTCAAATCCATCTGTTGTCAACCTGCTGTTGACCATCTGGTGATATCAATAGTCCAGCTGGGACAAGGAGACTAGGGCAGACCTGGAGGACCCATAAAATATGTGCATACTGACAACCCTATTTTCCTAACTCTCTGATCATGTTTGAAACTTGCTGTGATTTGGGGACCCTTGGCAGCACAGGTCTTTACAAATAGAAAAAAATAGCCTAATCTTTCACAAGTTTGTTTTGAGAATGAAATTTCTATTGAAAGTTCACCTACATAGTTGGAAATGCTTCTTAGGAAGGATATAAAAAAGGATGACTTTGTTTTTCAGTAATTGTTCCCAACCATGAAAAAAATAAATGAGCTCTTTGTCTATATGTCAATGACAAAGAAAATATTTAAGGATTGTTATCAGTATCTTTTTCTGTTTGTGCAAACTGCTACCAAAAACTCTAGGATGCTCACTTGGAATGCTACTGTCAGTTTGTTGTTTGTTACCACAGCCCTGAATGAAACTCAAGTATAATTCTTCTCCTTTCCCTTTGCACAAATTCCTACTCTAGGATGGAGCAATTCCTAAGAAAACCCTAGAAGGCATTGTCTTGGTAACTGATTTCCACTTTCAGCTTTTGTACAATATAAGTAACAGCGGTACCATTCCAAGGAAGTCCATTCCAAGGACATTTACGGCAAATGTGAAAACTACTCATTTCCAAACTAGTTGATCTGGAATGATGAACAGCGTGGATTTTTTTGGTGCAGAATTCCCTTGTATACCTATAATA